>CAODLS010916627.1:0-13117 GCA_948243855.1 Flueggea neowawraea | reverse complement strand
CAAGCAAGAATGAGTCTTTTTCCATTTGTCCAAATTGTGTTCAAATAATGATTTTTCCATGTATTCTCATCAGGTGTAAAAATAACTAAGTCAAAGCGGTACCCTGCTAACTCAACTTCATCAAGCTTATTTATCAAACTCAAGCTTGATTTTGCCAGGTACTAGTCAACACCAAAGTTGATTCCCAAACCACGAGATGAAGCAAAGCTCAATTGTGTTTGAACATGTTTAAATTTGAGCTCAAACATAAAATATATTATATATCAGACTAATTAAAAGTGCACAATATATAAAGCTATTTGAGGTCAGTAATCGAGTAATTCTGTAGGCTACTCAACAAGCTTCATACATATGGTCCGAACTTGCACCCAACTCAATTTAGTCATGTCATATTTTGCAATAATGTTTGACTTCACCCACCCATACCCCTAATTCTGAACTATCCAAACAAAGCAGAGAAAATGCCAAAATGATACAGAAAAGCAACTAGGTAAAATAAACTCAATGGCAATAATATGACAAAAAAAAAATCATAGTCAAATTACAAGTTCATAGTGAAAGGCTTTCTTAGTGAATAGTGTATTCAAACTCCATGTAAAAAAAAAAAGGAGAAAATGATCTTACCATAAGCTACTATGGCAAGGTCTCTCAGGTGCAAGAAGTTTATCCAAGTTAGAAAAGAGGGACTGCAGAAGACCGCAAATATATTAGTCACTAAGCACAAGGTAAAATGCTTTTTGAAACATATCCAAGCATTTGGAGAGAATAACACAATAAAAATCTACAAACAAACTTCTTTTTAGAAATCAAACAATAGATGAGACTCCAAATTAGTTTAGCAACAGCAGTTTTCTAGTAAGATGACCAGAAAATATGCATTAAAAGTTTAGGAAAATTTGTGAGTATCAAGATTACCAAAAGCATATTAGATCGCTTGTCACTTCTCCTAAAACCATCACGAACAAAATATGCTGCCTGCAAATGAAGCTGTATTAGATATAGAAGAATCTTTCATACATCAAAATTCCATTGCCGAAATTTTACCTGAATGGGCAAAAGTATCTCGAGCAGTCCAAATTTCCATAACAACCTCTCAAAGATGCTTCCGCAGAACCATATGCTAACATGTAGTTCATTTCCCTCATAAGCCTTTCCTAGAATGTGTTGGCTCAAGAAAAGTCAGACGGGAAAAAAATCATATAAAATTAACTGTATGCACACTTTTAACCATAAAAGTCAGACGGAATCCTAAACGAGCAGCAATTCTCACTCCACGAAGAATACGAGCTGCAAGATATTAGAGTGACAAAAGATATCCTTAAGAAACATGAGATGAGAGTATGAAGAGCTGACTAGAATTAAACGACCTTGTGTCCAATATCCATAATCAATGTCTGTTCATTTGCGAAAATTAAAGAACAAAAAACACAAGAAAGAAAAACTAACCAGTCCTCCTCAGCCACAATGATAGTTCGCTCCTACACCAAAAGAAGATATGAGACAATGTAATAATTTTACACACAACAAATTCAAACTATGAATTATATGCACACTTTAGCTTTTCTGATATCTTCCAGACCTCCCATGTAGTCGTAAACCAACTTTGCATATGGATCAAACATCAAGCTGCACGGAAGGATATAGCCTTGTTAAAAGTATGACTGATAATATTTAGGGTTAAATCTTATGTTGTCCCTGTAGAATCTTGAGTTTCAAAAATCTCCTCTCCCCTCCCTGAAGTTTACTAAAGCGTTCAGCCGTTAGTCTATGTCTATTAAATGTAACAGATTTTGACAAAAAATCTATTTTAACTCTCTTCTTCTCCCTTTATCATTTCTTAAGACATCCTATTTCTACACACAAAATTAAACCAATTTTACTAATTAAAAAATTGGAGGATTAAACTCAATACTAAATGAAAATATCAACAAAAAATACTAACTAAAAATATTTCAGTTCATTGAATTTATAAAATTGTCTTATGAAAAATTTTTACATTGTGCCTAAATTTAATTAACTGTAACCAAAATTATTATTAAAGATTTTTTTTTAAAAATAAAATGTTTCTTTCATTGAATTTACAAAAGAAAGAAGAGGAAAATCCTCTCAACGGGGAGAGAGAAGTCGAGGCCTCCTAATCTCGAGTTCGGCATCGATCCGTGTGGCATCTAGGCTGTGAAAGAGACGAGCACTCTCGTCGACTTCGCAACCGTGGTTTGCTCACGAGACCAACATCCAATCCAGTCCTGTTCTGCTACTGGTTGCTACTGTCTTCTGTTGGAATCGAGGTAGGTAACTCAAACCTATTATATTATATTGTTTATTAGTTAAATCAGTAGTCGATTCCTTCATTGGTATCAGAGTCAGCACAGATTTTTCGAATATGTTTCGAAAATATTGTTGGTCTCCCTTTAAGATGTCTGCTGTATTTTTATTGTATTCAATTTTCTATCTCAAATGTCGTTTTTGGTTTGAGTCCGTCCGGAATAGAAAACTGAAAGTTGGTTTTTGAAAAATCTGACAAAAGATTTGAGATCAGTGATCTCAAAAACGTGACCTGGCCAAATTTCGTCGTGAAATTTCATCAGAAAGGTCGTCAAATCGACGAAAATCCGATCGAAAAATACTGAGTGAGAAGCTTCCAGATGAATTTTTTCATCTGATTCAATAAGACGACGTGGCACAATCTTATTGGCTGAACGTGGTCTAATCAGAACGCATCACTTGGCATGCGTGACAATTTCTGATTGGTTGAAGAAAATCACGCGGACCACTAACACCGCGACACGTGGCAGAGGAGACTAGTAAATGTTAACTAGTCACACACATGGACCCATGACGATACGACACGTGGCCGGAGAGACACGCAAGACGCCACGTGTCATAATGACGTGTTTGCCATGTCATCAAATTGGACCAACCAAGGGCTGACACGTGGCATGATTTGACACGTGGCAATCCCTTTGCACCATGTGGATGACATGTGGTCCATTCAATGTGCAAAACGTGGCGTCACGCAAAATCGACTCATGGTAGCTTGTCGATGCTCGAGTTGGCGAAAGTGGCGACACGTTGGATGGCGCTTGCAACCCATGGAAACGCTTGTGTCTTCCATTGGGTGTGTGTCGGAACGTGAACAGTGTCCCAACCATCGTTTTTGTCAAATTTTTGGTAGAATTAAAATTTTAAATTTTCTGAAATTTTTAACATATTTTTCACAATTTTTTTTAAGTTCTAAAAGTTGTTTTTCTCAAATTTTGAGTGGGAAAAATGTGTTTTCTGCCAAGAATGATTTTAGAAATTAGTTTTCAAAATAATTAATTTAAAAATGTGTGAATATGGTCATCATTTAGATAATTGGGATGAAATTCTAATTATTTGAGTAACACGCGAATACGTATATATTTGTTTTATTTGAAATTTATTACAAATAAACAAATGAGATAAATACCATATTACATCAAGCAAAATCCGAATTAAGGAAGAATTTGCACGACTCCCAAAATGTATTTTGGGAAGATGGTCACAATGGAAAATTTTAATTGTGCATTAAGTGCGCAAAGATGATGAAGGTTTGCTTTTTTCATAAAAGATTATGAATCATCATCACCGGTATTTGTTAGTTCATTAGTCCATATTAAAATTTCATGGCAACATGATGTCATAAGTGTCATTGAAGGTCACTTAGTGATTCTAAATAGTAAAAATGTTTTAAAATTGATATGTCCAATATTACACCATGATCGCGAAAAGAGATCGTGAGAAGTGGGAGATCCACTTTATGGTCGTATGATTAATAAAATTGTTGATAAGTTGGTACGACCACTTATGAATTCTATTTGAACACTTTGAAAAAAGTTCATCGTGTATCCAAATTGGCAGACATAGGCTTAATACTATATTCGTGCAGTATTATGATGGGTACATTTGTAGCATTGTTTGTGTATTGATGCAACCCAATGTTAATGTCATTGACATTAAGAAAGATTATTTAGATTGCATGTTGATTCAATAAATAATAATTTTATTTATTATTTTGGCTTATTATTGTGTTGATTTGCCTTAATTTAATTTGCAATATTTTTTATAGGTTGAATATATTGCCCAATTAATGAGTTTGTCTTGATAATTGAGATGACCAACATAGATTCTTTAAGTCACGTGAACTTTAAAAGTGAATCCAAACAACCATTATTTACTATCTATGAAATTAAATATAATATAGTTAATTATTAAAACCGAAATGGTAAATGTGCACTTAATGTACATTTCGATTCAAAATTTAATAAGAGGTTATACTAGTTTAATTTTTGGTTAGATGGTAAATATATGTATATTGCTATGAAAATTGCTTGTGTGCAATGATGTCATATAGTTTGTTATATGTATTTTTGTTACTCACTGCTTGAAAAATCGATTGATGTCGAGCCATGCAAAAATATATGATTCATCTATATTGAGTTTAGGCGACAACAATCGTAAATCCTATATCATAGAAATCTAGCGTGTACTCTAAGAGCAAAAGTTTGTGCCCTATTGAACTTGGTTATGACCAAATTCAAGGAGAAGTGGAATATCACTCAACACATTTTGGACTGAAATGTCTATGAGATGTAGAAGTTAGAGAATTTCACTACATTTATCATCTTGTTAGTACAAAAGATGATGAATTCACTTGGCTACTTTACGAGTATCAAGATGCAATATATTTGCAAAATTGCATTGAAGTAGCAGTTAGTTGGCGAGATAAAAACTTATCTCATTGACCATTTAAGCTGATACTTGTTATAAATGTCCTAATCATGTGAGTAAAGGCAAAAGATCTATATGATTAGAGAGCTAGTGATATTGGTCAGTTTGATTAAGGATAAGGTCCAAATTGTTAACCACTCTTGTCTAGAAGTTAGGGGCAAATCGAGATGCATCTAACCCATGTTTATCTCAAGCATGAGATTGTGAGAAATTTGACTATGTTTTATTCTATTGGAGAAATTTCAATACAAAGATGAAGAAAAGATTTAAGAACTTTAAGTCCTTAAAAATTAGAGACTTGGCAGATTTTTGAGGAAATCCTTGAACATGAATAACATTAACATTTTAGTAAAATGTTAAACTACCAAAGGCACATCACATATGGGAAGATGCACCTTTGAGGGTATGTTACTCAAACTCACGCAAGTGAGGAGAGTTACCTTGTTCTTAATTGAATTTCGTCGTTAGGTGACGATTAGTTTAACTTCAAGGATCATTGTAATGAAGTTTAGACGTAACTTCATTAGATATCAACTATTTCTAAGGTGGAACAAATTGAGTATGCAAGTTACAACTCGAAAATGGGAGATAAAGGTGTTAATTTGTGAGAGTTAGTCTTGCGCAAAAGCCAAATCTTTTCTTGCATTAGATTCTGTCACGAACCTATTGAAATTTGCCTTCAATTTGTGTTCTAACAATAACATTTGTTAGATTGTGTTTAAATGGGTGACTACTTTGGCAGTAAAAGTGATTTCTTAGTTAAGATAAAGAATCTGACTATTAAAAAACCTAGTTTTCATTTGTTGTTACTTCCCGCAATTACAAATAATTATGTGAAGTTACTGCACACGACTTAACCACATTGGCAAAATCGAATACATCGATTAGGTCAAGTGGGAACATTAGACAATTGTGTAAGTTCAAATTGTCTAATTGCGAGCATTGCAAAGAGAACAAATTAGAGAGAACCATTTTTTGAATTGTACTTAGAGCTAAATACATATTGTTATTAATCCACTTTTGATATTTAACATCAAAAAAATGAGAGGGCAATGCTAAGGCATACTATTTCACCATTCCTGTATATATAATTGTAAGAGGTATGATCATATGTATTTGATTTCTCATAAGTAAGAATAATGAAGTTAGTTCTTACTTCTTGCAAGTCAAGATGAGAATCAAACAAAATTTTGTAATTCTACTAAGGTCGTGAACGTCTATAAGGCAAATTCAAAACTTTGTGTGATGAAAGGGAAGTGAACATAAGATGTTTGCTCCTATACTCCGTGAATAATACGTGTAGCAGAGAGGAGAAATGAAATCCTCTTCAATATGGTAAAAACTATAATGGTGAAGGCCATAATGTTCAAGATCCATATGCCCTCTAAGTACGTTACTTTTCCATCTCCTGAATTATGGATTGATTGAGTGTATGATCTAACCCATTTGGAACCAAGAGATGTATTGTCAATATCCACGATTCCTTGGTTAACAAGACCAAGACGTTAAAGATTTTAGAAACCCTACTGTGTCAAAATGACACATTCGTCGTGGGATAATGAGAAATTGACATAATAACGAGTTATAAGAAGTCGCATTCCAATGGACTAGATTTCTTAACCAGGATAAAGTAGAAAATATTTCACTTTCTTTAAGACTCAGAAACTAAGACCCTCAGGATCACTTCATCCGAGTGGGAGAATTATCGAAGAGAGTGATGATAGGTGATAAGGAAGAAAGTTGAATAATGTAGATTACATCCTTGGGTTTTAAATCTCAAAAGATCAATCTAAACAGAAAGATTGTTATCTCTTTCTTTGAAAGAGACCCATCGCAACGTGTTAGAACGATTCAAGTTTTTAAAATCTCAAGAGATCGATTCATTAATCTGAGTGATTGTCATCTCTTTCTCTGATAAGGATGCATCAACTAGATCATGGAGCGATTCAATTTTTATCTCATCTACCTCAAGCGTATACGGATATTCCTAATCCTGTCTTTGATGAGAGCAAGATTCTTATTTTCTAGTGGGAATAGAGAACTTGATCCTGATGAGAATTTCTATATGGAGCTAGAACTTAGTGAGACCATTATATTCTTATTTTCTAGTAGGAAAAGGGAACTTGAACTCAGTGGGAGCATTTTGAAAATGCATAGAACTAAAAGATATAAAGTCTCATTACAACATTTTTTCGATAAATGAATCAATCGTGATTCTTTTGGTAAAGTCTCACGACAAATTTTTTTCGATAAATGAATCGATCGTAATCCTCTTAGTGACTCCATAAGTCAAGGACAAAATTAAAAATATGTTAGAGGTTCACTCATCCTAGTAAAAATTGTACGGATTAATCAATTGAGTGCAAATGACATTTAAGATTAAAACATGTTTGAGAATTGGTTAGTCTACCTAAAGGGCAAGCACCCATTGGAGATAAATGGATACGTGAGCGATAAATCGAATAAGACATCGATAATCGTTAAAGGGAATTTAGATAACAAGATTTGAAATTTCATCTTGTTGAAAGATTTACCTTCATCAAATAGACTGACATTTAGGCTAGTCTATATCTCGACTTGCATCAATTAGATGTAGACTTTTTTTCTCAATAGAGAATTTAGAATAGAAATCTATATAGTTTAACCTAATGATTTCATCGTCCAATTTTTAATATGGAATTTGTAATTGAAATTCATAAGGTTTAAACTAATGGTTTCATTGTCCAATGTTTGACCTTAGACATTTTTTCAAGGGATGGTATATTCATATATGTTATAATAATGCCAAAGTGAATCTTATTATTCTGACCTAGTGTGAACATCACACTTTTAGCTAAAAAAGTCTAGCATACTTGAATGACTCCAAAAAATTGGTTGAGATCTAACTTTGAGATTACTAATATGGGTTGACATTGGAGTCAAACTCCAAGAGATCATTCGAATAGATTGTTGCACCTCATCAAGTGAGATGAATCAATAAAGTACTTGAATACTTCAAGATGCAGAAATGCATGACCCATAAGGTAATCCCGCGACTAAGAGCAAGTCTCTTACCAAGTACATGTGTTCATAAACTTGTGTATAATGAAGAACGTGTAAGGAATGTTTTTCATGCGAATGTCATTTGAACGTCTTTTGTAATATAGAGTATATGTGTTGATTATAAGACTATGTTTTGTAGTACATAGGTTTGTACCTAAGTGTGTACAATGTCCATGGTTTGCTATGTTGTTAAATTAACTAGCAAATAATAATCCAACATGTAAGAAGGATATTGGAAAGCAGTGAGCAAGATACTTGGATGCCTAAAAGACATTGCAAGACACTGTGTTATCGCTAGGACTTGCGATAAAATGAGAGTTGCTAGTTGGACAAGTTATGTGAATGAGCGGGACGTCTATATCTACTTATGTGTTCTTATTTGGCAAAAAATTCATTCCACATAATAGTGAGGAAGACATATAAGCGTGTGGCAAAAGAAGCTGAGACCGTAGTTTCATTAGCTACAGTGCAATGAGTAGGTTAGCTATATAGTGGAATGATTCATTTAGTACTAACCACCTAAAGAACTTTCGACAATTTTTAGTGACAGTCGACCTCGATTGCTTAAAGATTGAGAAGATCCAATATAAATCAACATACTCTTCTAATTCTTTTTTTAAAATATAATATTTTATTTTATTATTAATTTTAAATTTTAAACTCAATTTTATTTTTATTACAATTTAACTCATTTTTTTAATATTTTATTAATAAAATAACTAATAATTTTAATAAATTTATAATTTTTAGGGAAACTGCTATGCTTTAGGGAAACTAAAGTACGGGACTATTCTATCGCATGCAATGCAACTTTCAGAGCGTCAAGCTTCGCCATAAATAGACAATTCAAACATATTCCTTGTTGCATGTCTCTGTTGTGCTGTTTAATTAGCTCAGAAGTGATTTCTACAAAACAAAAACTAACAAAATGCAGCAAACAGTTTTGGAATCTGTTGTTAATTAGCTTGAAAGTGATGTCTCTTGTTAATCTAGTGGGGGAGTTTTGGAGTCATCAGCGATATGCAGCAGACAATTTTAGGGAAGAACCGTAATCAAATAGAACTTCTCGACTAAGTCATCTTCATTATTTTCTGTAGTGTCATGCTCTTATATTGTTTAAGAGTCAAGATCAAGTATCACTTATAAGTATATTTTATTCTCATAACACTGAGACACTTTTTAAGGTACAAAATTGAGACGACTCATGAGTTTAGAGTAAATAATACATTAGTGACATGATCTATAATACCCTCAAACATTGATGCGACTTTAGATTTCCCCAGCCATTTCGATTCTTACCAATATTTCGTTAAGCTTTCGTTTATTTATTAAATTTAGTCAATTTTATATTAATAAATTATTGTTAAATGGTTAATATATGTTGCTTGTGAATGGATTATTTGGTAAAAGATCAAAGATTCAAATATCATATAAAATAGAAAAACAGTGGCGAAATATATGCTCATGAACATGTAGAACAACAATACGAAAGTTCTTGAACAAGAAATTATATATAGAGTTCTCACTTTTCTCATCTGATGATATGAGAATATGCAAGTAATTACATGGTTGTTTGGTTCTTTGGTCATGGCTGTCAAATATTGACGAAACTAACAAGAAAAGACCTTGATTGAAGACTAATTATTCGGCATACCCAAAAAGGGGCCACAAGCCGTTCATTTACAGATATGAGCGCGCATGAAACTGGCAACATATGCTAACCGCGTTAATGCTATCTTTTGAATAACAATCTGTCAGCAATATGTTGTATCAAACGATAGGAAATCGATGGTCAGCATCACATCTTTCGCCTGACAGTGCGAAGAATTGGACAGTGATGCTCTGCTAAATGCAACAGATCTTGAAGAAAGCAACATTTATGGTTTTATGCACAAATAAACTAAGGAGAATTTTATGTTGCTTAAAATGAGAATTTTTGTTTTCTCTGAAAGTAATTGTCTTAGGAAAATGCAGTCTAGTAAATTAACCAGGGTTAAACAATTTTTTTTATTAATTAAGAGTTCTATCAATGAGAGTTGCGGTGAAGCGGTAGAAACTTCTATTTTGTTAATTAGAGAGATGAAGTTTGAGAGAGAGAAACTTTAAAGTTTAAATTCAGGTAAGTGTTGTCCGACATTTTGTTATCTAGAAAGGCAGTGACAAAATTACAACTAAATGTACTTGGAGTCCCAATAGCAAATTAAGTAAAATATGAGGCTTGATACTATATATTAATTCATGTAAAATGTTTTAAAGTGATTAACTGTAAGAGAAAAAAGAAATACTATATATAATCTTGAATTATACTATACATACGTGTTGTATATATACTATGAACAATATACACGCCATAAAAATAATTAATATTTTAAATGAACATGAAATTTGAAGGAGTCTTGTTTCTGCCCATATTATTCTGTCTAACTCAAATCTGAATTAATTAAGTTAAAGATATTTGATGATATACCGAATCAATTAAAAACAAAAATAAAAGGAATTGTCATATTATCATATTATATCCAATGAGGAAAACAACAATTCACCTTTGCTCATTTTCAGAACAACATTTGGCTAATCCTTTCTACATAGACAGATTCCTGAGGGTATCAAGTATCAACTCATACCTAATGCGTTTATACTATTCAATAATCAATAAAATAAACCAATTAAAAGGACGAAGTAAAAGAAGATAAGTAATAGTGTCAAAAACCAAATCACTTCCAAACAACTTCACACACATCTTCATTTGATAGTGGATCTGCTTTATGCAAAAAGTCCTGAGAAAAAAACTTACATTGCAAGCAATGTAACCTTTTCAGAGGGAATATCGGTAGCGACTTGGGTGATTCACCTGAAAACAGAGTAGGTGACTCAAGTAACATGACAATTTTTTATGAACCGTTAGATTGAATAAGTTATCATACGCCCGCACACACTGGAAATAATTTAACTCAAATAAAAATTAGAAATTCATACTCACTCCCTAAAGGCTAGTAGTTGCTTTCCCTCCAATTCACACTTCAATTCACCGTCATTTACCGGGACGGATAATTCTTTGACTTTTTGGAATAGCACCTTGCTTCTCGTGATTCACCAAGCTCGGTTCTTTTTTTGTTTGGTTTTCTTTATGGGTTTCTTTCGATTTGAAATTTTTGAATTTTAGCTTTGTCTTTTTAGATTTTCGTTTATCAAAATAGTATGCTTTAAGAACAAGAAGCGTCACCCAAAGAGATGCTCAGTAGAAGTCGTTGGCTCCATCAAGTCACTCGTTTACATCCCTTCCATTAAGAACAAGAAGGCCACTTTCGCTCTGATCACTCAGTTATGCATCAGGATTAAACCAACTTCACCCCCTACGACACCTGTTCAAAGAAAGGTACATCTGATTATGTGTTACTAATTCTTGATTGGAAATTTTATTAAAATAAATTATTTATTTTATTAGGATAATTGGAGATTTTTGAAAAATAGATTTGAATTCAGGATGATATTTCAAGTGTCTATGTACCTTATTTGTATATGGAATCAAAGTCCACGTAGTTCAACCTAATAGTAGGAGGGAAGAACCGAATAAATTACTCGAACAACTTAAATCATGTTGAGATCTGTTACAATTTGTGAAAAAACCATTCTTGAAAACTCAGTACAATTTTACCCATCATGATTTAGATTCTCATTGTAAAATATCAGATTCAAGGAGATGGATGAAAATATGGATATTTTTATTTTGTATTTTTTATCTTAAATTCGACTAACCAGTTGGATAAATCGAATTTTATTCTTTTGACCCAACCAATCAGCTGGAAGAATTAGAATTATTATTTCACACTTTCGGATTTTTTTGACCAATTAGTAAAATCCTTAATAAATCAAATTTTATTATCTTAGTCTCACCAACCAACTGAAAAGATTAGAGTAATTATTTCATGCCTTCCGTTTTTCCCTTCAACCGGTAAAATTCTAGAAAATTTGAGTTTTATTAATTTAATCCACTAACCAATTGGAGGTTTTAAAATAATTATTTCATATTTTTAGATTTTTTGACCAACTGGAGAAATCTCGACTATCATCTCTAAGTCTACTAACCAAATAGCAAGACTTGTTGTGTATATATATATATATATGTTCTTGATTAAAGATTTTTCCGAACAAATTGAGAAAATTCAATTATCATTGTCGGTTAATAATTTTAACTCTATCACAAGTTTACACGTTGACTTATTAATTACGCATATTACAAAGTAATAAAAGAAAACTCTAAATCCCAAGCTAACCAGTTTTTGATCCACAATTGCTTGAATTCAGATAAAAGAATAAATAGAAATAATAATAATGATAATAAAAATTCATCAGCCAAGAAAATGGTCCAAATCAGATTTATAACAAGTGGAAATTATACCACATATACATTTGTTGACTCTAATTGTATAAATCGACGTAGTTTCAACTCCTTATAAAAAAACATTCTAATCAAATTATTTCCAATTTTATAAAAGCCTCTCAATCTCTCACCCACTTTCAAATCCTCAATTGCCAACATCAAATCCTCTCTTTCTCCTCTCTCCGTTCTCTCTTCTTTGTCCTCCCTTCTCTCTAGTTCTCTTCCTCCTTCCTTCTTTCCCTTCCCCTTCTCTTTCCTCTTCTCTCTCTTCTCCTTCCTCCTTTCTAACATCAACCGCTAACAATCAAACCTAGAACCAAATACCCAAAATGGAATCATAATATGAATTGAAAAAAAAAAAGAACATAAACAAACTCCAATGATGCATCGCAGAAAAGACGAGAGAGAGGGGTGATCAGCCCCAGGGGCGGCGCTGACTTGGGGAAGGATAGTGTCGTCTATGGGAGCGAGCAACATTGATGAAGAGAGCGGCAATAGTGGGTCGGTCTGAGACTGACAAGAGAAGATTGCAAATTGTTCAGGTCTCCAAATTGTGTTTGGCTTGGTCCTCCAATTACAATGCTTTGATTTTGTCATATTCGTTTGGTTTAGGGTTGTAATTAGTTTTCTTGATTTGGAATTTCTTTTTGTTGTTTATTTGCTGATGCATATTGTAGGTTTTGTTTTGCAATGGCTGCTACTGTGACTGCAAATCCGCCTTATACGCCGGAGGATATTTGGTTTGCAGTAGATTTTTTGTGCGTTTTTTGTTGCCGGGAATTGGGTTGTTGCTGTTTTTGTTTAGTTGGGATTCGTATGCTATTGTGTATATATGAATGATGTTGAAGGGATGATTTGAATTGAACTTTGTAAACGCCAGAGGACGGAGGTTTAGCGAGGATGTTGTCTGTGTCAGTGTGCTGTCACAACATAAATATATGC
>CAODLS010916057.1:0-14285 GCA_948243855.1 Flueggea neowawraea | reverse complement strand
ACAATAAAAAATAATTACATACTTAATCATATTTAATAGAGAGATATTCACTATCGATAGTCTCGGCTCTTCTATTTCCAAAAAAAAAGCTGCTTTTGATCACCACAGAACACTACTGCTCTCTCTATGCATTCTGTGTCTCTAGCTCACACCCCATCTGTCTTCCTACTATACCCTTACGTCAGCTTTTATCCATTCACCACCCATTATCCACACATTTAAAAAATATTCCAACCCAATTTATTTTTTTCAATTTCAATCAAAAAATTATCTTATTTTTTAAAAATTAAAAATATAAAATAACACAAATTTATTTATTTTTATTTTTATAGTTAGATTTTTAAAAAAATTACATTTAGTAGCAAAATTTTTACTTTTTTTAATTATAATACGGTTTATTAATTTCGTTAAAATAACAAAAATGGCAATTTAATACGGACAACATAATAGCATGACCGTCAATATCACGTGACAATTCTCCACATCAGATGATCAATATTTTTATTTTTTTAACAAAATTAATAATTCGTATTATAATTAAAAAAATTAAAATCATATTATTTAATATAATTTTTTTAAAAATTGAACCACAAAAATAAAAACAAATCAAAATGCTTCATTCCTCTTCCTCTCCCCTCCTCTCCTTCTTCAGGCCCTGGCTCCGCCACAATATCCTAATTTTCAGTCACAAACACGCAGATTAACTGTCCAGAAATAAGTTTTTTCACCAATAATTCTCTCCCTCTCTCTCTTATCTCTTTAATATCCAAAAACTGATCTTTCTTTATCTACCTCTATTCTTTTTTATTCTGTAACTCAGCCAACACAGTGAAACAAAGACTCTTCATTTCCATACTCTGAGTAAGGATTTGATAGAAATGCACACAGAAATGGTAATTCTGAGTCCGTACACTGGTGAGTTTCGGGTGGACTTCTGATTTAGTTACTCTTCAAATGGATCTCCCAGTTGCGTTCAGGTTTCTGTAAAGATTCCATCTTTTCTTATCTTTCTGAATTCTTGTTCTTGTTTTATTCGTTAAAGTTTCAATCTTTCTGGGGTTTCTGTGGGTTGGTTATTGGGTTATTATTGTTGTTCTTGATAAGATTGGTGTTGTAGATAGAGAAAGATAGTGGGGAAGTGAGGAACTTTCTGTTGCTTTGTGGATTGTGACATTGGCAGTAATGTTGTCTGGGAATGACCCAATTGAATCGTTCTTTAATTCAATTCAAGGGGTGAAGGATGCCTTTGCTCCAATTGAATTGGGGATTCGAAAAGTGGCTAGAGATTTTGAGACTTGCTGGGGGGTTCAAAAGAGTGGTGTTAAACTTGTATCTGAATCAAATTTTAATGATTGTAGCGACTATGAGAGTAAAGTCCAATATTTTCCTGTGAAAAAGAAGGCCACTGGTGGTAATGATAATGGGGATAAAGAATACTGTGTGGTGGGTGAAGAGAGGAAGAAAGGTTCAATTGTTAAGGTCCCTATTACAAATATCTTAGGGTTGTTCTACCCAAATTTGGAAAACGGCCACAAGATTAATGGTAATGACAAAGGCGAGGTTCCACAGAAAGGGGTGAAAGGGACGGAAATGGAGAATGAAGATGGGTCTTGTGTGAACTGTTTCAAGTTTGCAGTGACTTGGTCTTTGCTAGTTAATGGCTTTGTTCAGTCATTGCCTAGCCCATTCAAACTGAAAAAAACAAGGCTTCGGAAATTCAGTGATGATGATGTCGAGTATTTGCATTTATGCAAACTTGGTTCGAAGCCAGTTTCAGGTGAATCAAAGAAAAGGGGCTCAAATGACCAATTTGGTAAAGTTGTTTCAAATGGAAGTGCAGATGACAAAGAGGGGAAGAATTTGGCAATCGAATGTGTTATAGGTTTTATATTTGATCAGTTGGCTCATATACAGAAATTTGACCAAAAGGCAGAGGGAATTGATGACAAGGCTTGTGATTGTGATTGCACAACCCCATCTCAAGCATCTCCTCAGTTTGATCATTTGAAAGCATTCATGAGTATTTGGGAAAGTCGAAAGGTCGATGTAAATGGGTTTTTGGGGAATTTGAAGTTTGCAAGAGTGGGAAGTGTACCATCAAATATAATTGGAGTATCAGACACAGTTAAGGAAGATGGGGATGATAGTGTCACCAGTGGCAGTGGTGAGGAAATGGGAGGCAGTTTGCCGCAGAAGCTGGCAAATGGGATTCTCAATATCCCTCTCTCAAATGTAGAACGCTTTAGATCCTCATTATCTACAGGTTTGTTGACAGAATTAATTGAGCTCTTGCCACAGCTAGGACGATCTTCAAAAGAACATCCTGACAAGAAAAAATTATTCTCTGTTCAGGATTTCTTTAGGTACACAGAAGCTGAAGGTATTGTTTACTGGTCTGCATAGGAAACAAATATCTGTTTGTGTATGTGTTTTAATTCCAGTATGTTCCCCTAGAAAAGTGTACGTTTTTAATCACAATAATTTTGCATTGATATGTCCTTGTATGAAATCAATTTTTCTCATTTTGATCCATATACAGGAAGAAGATTCTTTGAGGAACTGGATAGAGATGGTGATGGCCAGGTGAATTTGGAGGATCTTGAAATTGCGATAAGGAAGAGAAAATTGCCACGCAGATATGCTCGAGAATTTATGCGGCGAACTAGAAATCATTTATTTGCAAAATCATTTGGATGGAAACAGTTTTTGTCTTTGATGGAACAGAAGGAACCAACCATTCTTCGTGCGTACACTTCTCTTTGTTTAAGCAAGTCTGGTACCCTGCAAAAGAGTGAAATATTGGCATCGCTAAAGAATGCTGGACTTCCAGCAAATGAAGACAATGCTGTTGCTATGATGCGTTTTTTAAATGCTGACACTGAAGAATCTATTTCTTATGGTCATTTTCGAAATTTTATGCTTTTGTTGCCTTCTGATCGACTTCAAGATGATCCAAGGTAATATGTTTTAACTTATTTTAACAGATAAATACCATGTTTGCTTAAGCATGTATGAAGTTTATTCATAATGAGACTATAAGGAAATGAAACAGGTTGTTATGTGGAGGGTGATTTCCCATTACTGTTTATACAGAACGAAGTTTACATAATGACACTAGATAACGAGCACTGTCCCGCTGTTTTTCATATCATTTTTATGTTGCACTGAGTCATGCCTAACAGATGGTGACTTCGTACGGTGCACACAGGAGTATATGGTTTGAAGCAGCGACTGTTGTTGCAGTTGCACCACCTGTGGAAATACCTGCTGGTAGTGTTCTAAGATCAGCTTTGGCTGGCGGCCTTTCATGTGCACTCTCTTGTTCTCTAATGCATCCCGTTGATACAATCAAGGTGAATTTCTCTCTTACATATTTCTAAAAGTTGTATCTATGCATTGAAGTATTTGCAATAATGCAAGATAATTTTCAATATAATAACAGTGTGGAACCGGACAGTAGTATGCCAACTGAAGCTGATTCAAGTGTTGAGAACAACCACTTCATGGGGATGTTCTTACAGTGACCTAAGCTATATAGTTTTGGCCCATGGCAGCTATATTGAGAATGCCATTAGAAAATATTGATGATGACTTTACCATTTTAGAAGGTTCTGCCTTATTTTTTTATTGATTACCAGTCAATAACTGAAGTAGTGTAGAGCCACAGTTCAAAAGAAAAAAAATTGTGTAGAGCTTTCATAAATGTGATAATGAATATTTATAATATTTGTGCCGATAGCATGTGAATCAGTCATTTCTTTTCAAACTTTAAAACTGGTGTGGTACTCAGTTAAAAAAAAAAAACTGGTGTGGTACTATGCTTTACATGGTGATTTTAATGTGGGCAAAGGTGTGAACTGGCTGCGTAACTGCTGATTAATCATAATTTGTTGTGATATGTTTGTTCCGAAGTAGTAGACCCTTTTGTTTTAGCTAGCTAAGATTGGATACTTATATGTACAGAGAGAAAAAGATTGGACTGGCAAGTATCTTTGAAGTGCAATGCATGGATACTAACTTACAAGGATTGCACAATTCATACTAGTGTGCTCTGCATATTCATCATTATTGATTTTAGATCTTTCCTGAATGTCTTGATTTATGTTGTTCTTACGGTCTTTTAGACTCGGGTGCAAGCTTCAACTCTTACTTTCCCAGAGATCATTTCAAAGCTTCCACAAATTGGAGTGCGGGGGTTGTACAGGGGTTCGATCCCCGCAATTTGGGGGCAGTTCACAAGGTGTGTTGCCTTTTTTCTTTTTGAAGACTTACTGGGTGGAAGTAACGTACTATCTGCTGATATCTCTTTAAATACTTGCAGTCATGGTTTGCGAACTGGGATTTTTGAAGCTAGTAAACTTTTGCTGATCAATGTTGCCCCCATGCTTCCAGAGCTCCAGGTAATGGTTAACATTTTTCTTTTCAATTAATAATCTTTCCGCTTATAATTACAGATTTTTATCTGGAAAAGTATTTGTATTTAGAGGTGGAAATAGTGATAGCTTCTATCTTTTGAGATGTTCGGTGACACTAATTTTCTTTCTGCCACATTTTCCATTAAAGAGCTGTACTCAGACCATGATATTACTTTCTTCATGATAGTTCTTATCATGCTATCCTTAAGTCTCTAAAAACTCCACTAGTTTTGTTTATACATGTGTCTCTGACTCTGCTTCATATATTAAACTCTCGGTTCTGTGGAGCCCTATGTTAGTGAACATTGCATGAGGTTATGGCATGGAATTGAAGTTCATGTCTGAAGCTGAAACCGAGAAATGGGAAACTTTATTTCTGCAGTTTTACTTTGCACTAGGAAGATGTTTCTCAAGATGTCTAATCATATTGAACCTCATTGGCTGTAACGGTTAATATTCATTGGAATACTGTGCAGGTTCAATCAATATCATCATTCTGTAGCACATTTTTAGGAACAGCAGTACGGATCCCTTGTGAAGTATTGAAACAGCGTTTGCAGGCTGGTCTTTTTGATAATGTCGGAGAGGCTCTTGTTGCCACGTGGCAGCAAGATGGTTTTAAGGGTTTTTTCCGTGGGACTGGTGCCACTCTTTGCCGTGAGGTTCCATTTTATGTTGCTGGAATGGGTCTCTATGCGGAGTCCAAAAAGGTACAAATTTTTGCTCATTGTTTTCCTGTAATTTCGAAGGCACATTCTTCAAAATTCACTTTCTAGAAGTGTAAGTTGTGCCTTGACAAGATTAAGAGGGAAGTAAGAAGATTGTGGTTCAATGATTATTTTCCCTCATTTGGTCTGACATCAGCTACGTATTGAATTGAGTAAATGCAAGGATATCCAAGTGTCTAGCTTGTCAGTCGTTTGTATATAGAATTTTGATAATTTTGCTGTGATTTATTTTTCTGATTTACTTGCAACTAAAAAAATGCTCGTGTTTATTCAAGGCTGTTCAACACGTGTTGAGACGAGAGCTGGAACCATGGGAAACAATTTTGGTTGGAGCTTTATCTGGAGGGCTCGCCGCTGTTGTCACTACTCCTTTTGATGTGATGAAAACTAGAATGATGACTGCACAAGGAAGAGCTGTACCTATGACAATGGTAGCATTCTCTATACTCCGCCGTGAGGGACCCCTTGGTTTATTCAAAGGAGCAGTGCCACGTTTCTTCTGGATTGCACCTTTGGGTGCCATGAACTTCGCAGGCTACGAGCTAGCAAGGAAAGCCATGGACAAAACTGAGGAACCAACAAGTGATCAAGTGTCTCAGAAGAAGTTAACGAATACTTCATAAATTGAATCCTTTATGAGAGAAAAATCTTTGCCTGCTATCTCCAGGTTTTTGTTTTGTGAATGATGCTGGAAAATTTTGCTTTTTTTCCCCAAAATTGCAGCACTTGTATGCATTTAATCCGCCTACAAATCTTTTCTTGCTACATCTTTGTATTCGTTCAAAAAATTTGGTCATTTAGAGATTACAGTTTAAAATCTTTGGCTACAAGTCTGTAACTTGCCATAGCTTTATACCAGTGTACATTTTGTGCAGTTATAATTTTTCTCGATGCATACAGAAATCAGCATAATAATTACCAAGTGTTACTCATTTCTAGGTGCTGCCTCCAATTCTTGTGAAGTTTATTTCCTATTTAAGCTCATGACTTCACAATCTTTGGACAGTTTTTATAACGTACATGAAAGATACGAATAGAGCAATGGTTCTACAGAAACCAAACATATTTGATCAGATTTGTTGGGAGAGGTCACTTGCAGAGAATTTGAAAGAGTCGTAGTCCAATGCTACTGGAATCGTTTCTGAAGTAAACGAGTGGTAACCAATGTAAAAGGAAAAAAGGAGCCATTGCATGCAAAAACCAAATATTATACGTGGTGGCATGCCAACAGAAATACAGGATCCTTTTCAAGTATATTTCTGAAAAAGGAGGAATTACAAGAACATACTACATCATTTAGCGTTAAAAGCTGATATTATTCCAGACACATTGTGCACCAAGAGAGAACCGAAAGACTATTATCCACGCTATCACAGATGCAGCAGTAAAAATTCAATCTTTCTTGTAAATGAAAATCCAACATTCGGAACATTGAGGAAGCTCAAATTCAATAACTCAGGAGTAACTAACTACAAGGAACACTTTGTTTGCAATTATTATTCCAAAAATGATGAGGGAAATGTGAAAGTTCCAGTATTTCTGCAGAGCTGAAATTTAGTATCAAAGCAATAATGTGATCAGTAGCCCCAGTAGTCATTCCTGATTTCATCATCAAACTTCTTCTTCAACTCGGGATGCTTTTCAAAATATTCGTCAGCAGTCATAGTGCTTATCTTTTTCTGTTCAAAACAAAGGATAAACTTAAGTATCATTTTCTTTTTCAATTTACCTTCAACTCCTGAACTTCAGCAATTTCTTTCTATAAAAGCTCGGATTCCTTTAACGATTTCTCTTCTGCTTCTTTCAGTTCCACCAACTACAACCAAATGAAGATGTAGATGAGACAGAGATGAAAGACATAGCAAAACATAACCACCAAATTCTCACCAACGATTCAAATTTAGGCTTGTATTGTGGAGTTACTGTGTCTACGTACTTGGGGATTTCAGTGTCTGCAAAAACAATAATAAAAGAGTTCATATAGATACTTGAAGAGATAATTCCACTGGTTAATAATGGAGCTCAAAATATTTCTTGAAAAGCATCCAATGAAGATTCCAACATTAAATATATAAGTGACTTGAAAATCAAGTTATGTCCCTTGGTATATCTCCTTCATATATTAAAGTGTACATTATCAAAGCAACAAGAGATAACAACCTTACAAGCAACCATATTGCGCAAAAGTGTCTATGATTAAATCTTCAACCATCACGATGTGATAAAGCTCATAAATATAGGTCAAAACCCAGTAGCAAATAAATGCAGCAACGAAAATGGCAGCTCAGAACAAGGCAATAACACACATTGGGACCAGCTAATTTGGCCAAACAAAAGGAAGCAGTTATAATATGAGGAGCTAACACAACTACTGCACATGAGAAGGAAGACATACTATCATAAGCCTCCTTGTACATGTCTACCAAGCGTGAGCCAATTCCTTTTTTATAATATTCCCAGTCTATCGGCTCGGGTTCCTGCATCAAGTGATACTTAGTTACCATGGTGAAATACAGAAGATCAAACGATGGAAACTACAGGTCGACTAGGAAGCCAAAACCATTAAAAAAGAAAACAAAACTACGAATCGCCACCTATATCATATAACTGTCCTCATACTATAACTTGCCTAAAAGAATTTCCATATCAACATAATGCAAACAACGTAATCATTCACAGTACCTACATCCATCATTAGAGAATGCAAGGTAAAACTTTAATGAATAAGAAACACGAGATGCCATTTATTTCAACAAACTCTATTAACAATTTGTAACACAAATAAACGAAGAAAAGTCCATTTAGTTAGCCACATTACCAGTTTCCCACAACAAACAAGTTGCACGCTCAACCCTCAACAAAAATCTCCCACAAATACCCACATAACACCAAACAAAGAATACCATTTCCTAAGTCCCCCAAAATCAAATTACCCAAATGTTCCAACCACACCATAAAACATAAAACCTTTACCCACAACAACCCCATTCCCTAAAAACAATAGCTACTCATCAATAGAAAAACTACAAAAATATAACCTTTCATCAAATAAAGTAACAAAAATTGAAACTTTAAAGAAAAAAGAGTAGATAGTGACCTGACTGAACTTGGTCTGGAGAGTTGAATTGACCTCATCGAAAGAGCGGCGGAGAGAGGCGAATTCTTTGCGAACCTCGTCAGAAACCAAAAGCTTCGTCATGTCTTCCCAATGTATGATCTTCGATGCTTTGAATGCAACATCTGTCACTTTCTTCACCGTTCCACTCATTTTTTTTCTCTTCTTACTTTCTCTCGCTTTCCCTCACTTTCTCAGGTGCCAACCAAAGCTACGAGAGAGAGATGCGAGGGCAAAGTTTGTTGCTTGTGGACTGCACGGTGTCGTTTTGAGCTACAGAAGTGGCCCAATGGGGTTTTAAATGGGCTTTGTTTTAGTCATTTGTATGAAATTAATCGGGATTTTTTCAGTAGGGGCCATTTTCAGAATCCTGGGAAAAAATTTGTAATTTACTTCTATGAAAGCTTAATTTTAATATTTTAGCAAATTACACATGCGTTATCAATTTTATAAATTATATTTTTACAAAATCATTCAAATTTATTTAAAATTTATTTATAATTTGTTTAAAATCTATTCATTTTTCGGACTTATTTAAAACTTGTTAATATATTGTTTATTGTTTAAAACTTATTTAGAGTTTGTTTAAAATATGTTTATTTTTTTGAACTTGTTGATATGTTGTTTAAATATTATTTTTTGTTTTAAAACTTGAATATTATTTATATATTATTGATATCTTGTTTATATGTTGGAAACAACTTATATACTAGATATCAATAACATATAAACTATATATAAATAACAAATCAACAACATATAAATTACATATTTATTTGTATATTATTCTCAACATATAAACAACATATATCACATTTATATGATGCTTATATGTTGTTTTGAACATATAAACAACACATAAACATCATATAAATAAAGTATCAACAATATATAACAATATTCAAATAATATAAAAAAAAGAAACAACATATAAACAACATAATATGTCCATATATAATAACTTATCTGTACGGAATAAATAACTTATCCGTGAATCTAAAAAGTGAAGTACATACCAATAAAATATTACAAAATGTATATGTAATAAACATAACCTGCATGCACGGAATAAATTTTACAAATTTTTAGAGGTTCATCTCGTAATTATCACTTTACACTATCAGATAGCAAAAGACAAACTGATTACACGCATGCCATTTTGTAAAAGTCTAGCAACCTTTTTAAGAGTTATGTAGAATTCCAATTAGATTACATATTCCTCTATTTAAGAAGATAAAAAAAAGGGGCTCTTAATTTAAAAAAGTTATAAATCAAATTATCTAACTAAAATAATGGAAAATATCACCTAACTACAGTTATGAAAGTAAATAGAAACGTAATCACAGTAATGAAATTATAGACGATAAATGGTATTTACTTTACCTAGTGAAGGAAAAAAATATCAATAAATATTATAAATAATTTCAAACAAACAAAATATATGCTATACAGATATTGAAGGGTTATTTATGATGACATGATGTAAGACCTAGACCTAGTAACTATTAGATGGCACTCTATTGAAATTACATGGTATCTCCATATTTTGTAATTATTTTCAATTTTTTTACTATTTGTGTAAAAATCCTTGATTTAAAGATCTTTTGTAATTTCATTTTTTCTATAATTTAACAACCATCATTAGAACAGTTCTCGAGTACGTATCTCTTTTAATTGTTTTCTAAGAGTTTTATAATTAACGAATTCCATTTTTATTTCAAAAACAAAAACTACAATAATGCATTTTCGCTTCGTGCTTTTGTTTTTTGATCGCTAGATAATTTTATAGGAGCTCAATTCAACAATTGCTGCAACAAATATTATGCCTCTTATTATATTAACATAAAATTATAATATTTATCTATTTAACTTATATTTTAATTTAAATTTCAGAAAAAAGCTGTTATTCTAGACCATGGGGCATTAATTGAAGTATAGGATGACCAAATATGTTTAAGTCACTATTATTTGTCATGTTGGAGGCAACTCATACAAAATGACTTCACTGCTTCATTTCAAGGGTTCACACACTCTCCTTTCTTCTTTCTATTCTATCTAATATATCCACAAGATTAATTTCCCCAACTTTCAGTTTGTCTCATTCAGAATTATTACCAGCTGGTACAGCAACGATACTTAGAACTTTTTTTAAAGGAATATTTGGACATTTTTTAGTCAATAATTAGTTAGCCGAAATATATCAAATTACACATTTTTTTTGGTAGAATAGCAGAAATTTTATTTACACTGAAAAGAATATACAATGTACATGGGCAGTAGATTTCCAAACATGAACAAACCGCTTTTCTAACAATGTCATCTTTTTCTTTGCCTTGAAAAAAGAGTTCAAACTTCTCAACAAAATAAAACAAGAAAATTAGATCACTCTCTTTATATGCTATATATTTGAAACTTATTAAAACGAGATGCATCATCACAATATCAGTGGAATAAACTCATATATGTGCAAGAAGGAGAAGAATTGAAAAAAAAAGAAAAGAAAAGGAAAGTCATCTTAAGCATGAACTTGGTAGGCAATGGTAGGTTGACAATGGAACTAACTTAGAAAATTCTTGGTTATACTTGGTGTATGGCTTTAGTCATGCACCAAACCAATAAAGAAAGAGAATTCTTATTGAAACGTATTCTAAAGTGCTCTCTCTTGATTGGCTTGATGCATGGTTAAAGTCATACATCAAGTGTAGCCAATAATTATCCAAATTAGTTAATAATTACCCTTTCGAATATTTCTTTTCAATGTTCTAAATTCGGGAGGCAAAAAGGTAGTAATTACAAAATTAAACACGGATTAAGAACCAAAGTCATACAAAAAAAGAATATTATTACACACTGCTTAAGCATGTTTAGTTGTAGGTTATCCAATGCAATGCATGTTAATCGCATATCGATTACTTTTCAATGGTCAACAAGTTGGCTAATCTTCTCGACTTGTGAGGACCTTCCAAAATTCTTCAACGAGAACGTACAATTCATTTACAATTTATTTTGGTCTTGCTTTGTTTTTAACGTGTAATTAATTTGTAATGCTAATTTTCCACTCCACATTCTTAATTAGTTTTGGATCAACTACATTTTTACCATTTTTTTCTTTTTATATCAGCTTTCAGCGAGAACATTTGAAATCTTACAACTTTTTAGTAGTGGAGACGACTCCAGTACTACTAAATTCTAGTCTATTGTTTTTTTTTTGTTTTTTTTTTGAACTTTGTTCAAAATGACACCGCATTAACTAATACGTCGCCGTATTAATTGTATGTCATGCCTTAAAAAAACTAATTAATTTAATTGTATCGCTGATGATAGAAAATTGCCTACTAGTGAGTATCAAGCTGGTCTTATTCAGATTGGATGAGCTCAAAGCGTGGCTACTTTTCAAAGAACAACAACTTCGTTCCCATTAAAACTGTTTAAAATAATTAAATTAATTTAGAATTTAGCACTAATTAATTATTCCATGTTGACGATTATTATACGTCTGAAAATCACCCGTCGACGCTTTGACTTGCTGAAATTAACGACAAATTTTTAGAAAAAAAGTTACTACTATATATTATTTTCCGTGCAAATTAGATATAAGTAGCTTAAGTGTAATTAAAAAATAATAAGCCCTACCTAACAGAATGGTACAGCCAACAGCTTTGTTCCATTGACATTTTTCTCATACTTAAATAAAAAATAATTGTTAAATCTATCCAATTTTGTCACTAATTCTAATTATAGTCAGGCATTTTTTAATCATTATATAATTATACATTTTTCCAGTATATAAAATAGACGAACCCATTTCTGAGAGCAAAAGTATGTGCAAAATGCTCTGTTTGACAATGAAAGTCTAACATTAACTTAATTGGAACTAGTTAGATCTGCCCTCCAATATTTTTAAAACGCAATATGATGAAAAGATCATTAACGCGTTATAGTATCAATTTTTGATCATCTAGAATATCTGAATTGTGTATATATTATATAATTTATTTCACTTTATGAATGGACTAAATATTTATGATATGAGATGGTTGTGTTCGATCTAGA
This sequence comes from Flueggea neowawraea, assembly GCA_948243855.1. Classification (NCBI taxonomy): domain Eukaryota; kingdom Viridiplantae; phylum Streptophyta; class Magnoliopsida; order Malpighiales; family Phyllanthaceae; genus Flueggea; species Flueggea neowawraea. Next base: position 1,974 of record CAODLS010916057.1, on the reverse strand, counting down.
ATGTTGTACCTAGTTAATTTGGGGTTAATAACACCCATCCTCAACATTTAAAAAAAAAACACTTATGGTCACAAAAGTTCAAAAAAATCACAAAAGTTATTTTTTTTAGGACAATCACAAAAATTTAGTAAAATCACATCCACTGTAACATTAGCCGGAATTTCAGCAATTTTGAGCAAGCATAGTAATGTATGATGACAACTAGGACTGCCACGTAAGCAAAAAAACCACGTGGACAAGCACATGTGGCAATGAATTTTTTTTGTAACCAATGTGACAATAAATTTAAATGTGGCAATGAAATTAAATGGGAAGGACCTGCTAATGGAGATTAAATTGTGGAGAAAATGAGTTATATTAACGTATGAAAATAAAATAGTGTTGGTATGGACTCTTGATTTTCTATACGTAAAGTACATGTATTTACTGTGTAAAATTCTAAACTAGGACAACTTAATTTTCTATACGTAAAGTACATGTACTTAACTTGATTTTTTTATACATTAAGTACATGTACTTACTGACTCAATTGTATCTAAGTACATGTGGTTGTCCAACATGTCATCTACATATACATGTAACCGAAACTTTGTTGAAATTCTGGCTAATGTGACAGTGGGTGTGATTTTACTAAATTTCTGTGATCGTCCTGAAAAAAATGACTTATGTGACTTTTGTGAACTTCTATCTTAACTTCTATGATCATGGTTGTTATTAACCCATTAATTTGTGTTTGTAATGCATAAGAGAAACCGGATATTAATTAGTTAATAACAACTTATCACTTTGCAAAATGGACAGTAGTACTACAATACTATATATCTCCAAAAAAAAGTCCAAAACGTGTGTGAAAAATGGGTCAACATGATTAATAGTGAGGTAGAGAAATATGGGGTTTCTCCTCCATTGATTAAGGAGAAAACATTGATAAATTCCTTGATTACAAATTGGGGAAGAGAATTAATACTTTTGGGTCTCTGTAATTGTGGTATCAGAGCCAAAAGTAACACCCAAATTTCTTATCACAATTTTTCTGAGGAGAGTAAGAAGATGATAGATTAAACACGAACCATGGATACACCATCTGATTTACCCTCTACTTTTACTTCTCAATCTATCTCCTACATAATCCAATTATCCAAAACACTATCCTTCAATACCCATGAAACCAACAAATTATATAGACTTGTACAATACAATTACATTCCTGAAGGAGCTCAAGTAGCAACTTCAATACAACCTCTCAGTAACCCATACTCTGTATATGAAAAACCCAGAGGTGCTGTCTCTATACGACACCTTTAACATCATAGTAGACCTAGACCAAAGGAGTATGTACAGACGTCTAGAATGGATCAAAGTCTCCTGTTAGCTACAAAACAGGAACAATACATCACTATTGAAGTCCATCAATCCTTGATCAACCAATCACTTAAAGAATGATACACCCGCCTACATTGGGGTGCTATCAGGTTGCTGCTAACGTATAACGGTAGGAAGGGATGTCCAGTATCAGCTCGTATGGCTCTCCTTGACTCTCGAGTCTTGGACTATCAACATGCGATCATTGGTGCTGTCATGGCCATATTGAATGCTGGAAAGTGTGATGTTGACTTTCTACCCCAACTTCGTCATGTCTCTACGAGATCCTAATCTCTCTACGGGTATGAAAGTACAGATCCAGATCTAAGGAGTATCCCACATAGCTTCATCTCACATAGCTACGTTACATCAACAAGTGTGCTTTAGGGTGCAAGACCATGCCATTGACCTTAATGGTTATGGGTCACCGGATGCTCTATACGTCTTCTCGGAGACTGCAGAGAAGGTCCCCACTATTATCCAAGCTCCTAAACAGCTGGATACTGAGACCTTGGAGAAGTTGGTCCCTCACTCTTGGCTGACCAACTACGAGAAGATCAGGACGGTTGACAAGCCTGTTCTGTCTCAGGATTATACATTCCATCGAAGGAA
>CAODLS010916054.1:0-10166 GCA_948243855.1 Flueggea neowawraea | reverse complement strand
AAACATTAATAAAGCCTTACAATTTTGGCACACCTACTTATTGGAATAGGAATCCATATACTTGTTGGACAAGGGATAAAAAACCTAGCTCACATAGTACTAGGGTTTTGGTGTGTTGGCCGAATTTCATCTCCTATTTTTAGGAGTGATGGCCGAATTTTTCTTCCTATATTTTAGGAGAGTATGTTGAATTTTAAAGAAGGTTTAACGAAGTAGGAATCCTTATTCTTGTAGGATAAGAATTAGACAAACCATAGTGTACCTTTTTAGGGTTTCTATATGCCTATAAATAGGAGTCCCATTCTTCTATTTGGGCATGGCTTCGGCAAATTTGTGAGTGTCGCATACAAAGAGAGAAAAATTATTTGTGAGAAATAGAATAGACATTCTAAGTGTTAATACACTCTACCAATCCAAAAGAGTTTCGTTTGTGTGGAAACCATTAGACACATTCACACAAAGGCAATGTGAGAATTTGAGATTCGACCTTGAATACTAAAAGCTACATCAACACTCCATTCGTTCATACAATCGAGCTTTGGTTTTAATGTAAAAAATCTAACCCTAATTGTGTATGTTGATGTGCATGAATCCTTGGTGGAATTCTAGGATAATGTTTTTTGTTATTTTTGTTGCGTTATCGATGTATGAATGTCATATTTTAGTTAAGAATTCCAACACTTGAAGCCACGTACATAGACATAAAAGAATGGTTTAACCACCCTAACAGACCAATGTTGTCACGACCTATTTCTGGATCATGACCGGTGTACGTGGTGAACCGAACTGGAAGTCCAACCCATCTCGCACAAGCCACGAAGAATCATACATTCTACCCAACTTATTCAATATTAGCCATTCATAAAGAATACATTAAAACATTTGCATATAAGAAAATGTATAAGTATTATGGAATAATATCGTAATAACACAAATAGATATAAAACAGTTATAAGTAAAATCAGTATCCAAAATACAATAGGTAGTGCAGTAACCCAACAACAACCCGATGTGGATTTCTAATACCAAAAAACAAAAGTAGAGCCCAAAAAAGGGGGCACGGGCCACCTGCTACTACAAGGGTGCCTCATTAAGATCGAATTATCAGACAGTTGCTGATGACAAAAAGTATGTCTAGCCGTACACATGGCTACAACCATACCCTTGTAACTGGGCATTGACTGCGCATTGGTATACCAAATGCTACATTTAGCCTGCGTAGCACAGGTGCCCCCATATCAAAGTGTGTGTGTGTATTCACGTGCGTATAGTAGACGAACATGCAGAGTAGATATTATTTTATAGAAAATATTTATATATACCATATATAAATATTAAATATCATAAACAAAATTTGAGTATTAATAATCACATAAGCCGGATTATTAATCAGCCAAACCATTAATTATTCTAATTTCAAAGTAATGCCAAACACAACAAAAACATATAAGGTTTAAAAGACACAACCTATGTGTCTAAAACTACCAGTCCAGTCAAGCACCACTAGTAGTGGCTGATCGTGCTGGCAGGAATAGGAAGCTAAGCAAGTATATCAGAGAAATGTCAAAATGTGGTACTATAGCGGTACTAAAAATGTATGCTATGTAGATGCAGACGTTCACGCGACAACGAAAAAACCTATTTCGAATGAAGATATATCGCTCTCACCTCAAAAATCGGATTCTACGTAAAATTAAAGGTTACGCCCTCAACTTTTGCAAAATTATCATTTAGTCCAAAGACCTCAAAAAAATTACAGATCAGTCCTTAAAGTATTCTCAAATTACAAAATAGTCTTCCAAATAGTCAGAATTTTCAAATAAGTCCTCAAACTCTTAGAAATTACAAAATTATCCCTAAACTCTCAAAATTCCAAATCTGACCCAAAAAATTCGGTTTTAGACCTCGCAACAAAAATTCTATCAAAAATAACCTAAAATCTGAATCGATCGATACCCGTTGTTCTAATATGCTCAAATTGTCTATAATCATCCTTAGGAAAATAAATCTATTAACAAATCTTCCAAACAAACTCAAAATCACGGCAAAATGAACCAAACCCGAATCTAACCTTAACCCATGTCAAAACAAGGGAAAAATCCATGTCGGTCCCCGAGGTTTGGTATATTATTCAACCCGGTCCCTACTAGTTTGAAAATAACCACTCCAGTCTCTGACCCCAACTTCCGTCATTACATTTAACGGACACGTCATATTTGCTTATGTGGCAACCCAAACTAGAAAAAACCCTAATTTTTATGACAAAATTACCCTCATATTACTCTATGTTTTTCTCTCTCTCATCAACTCTCTCTTCTAACCATTCTCTCTCTCTCTCTCTCTCTCGTTCTCTGTTTTTCCATCTCTCTCTCTCCTTTCACCAAAATACAATTGAAAATTTTGTCCATTTACCCATCGAAAACCACCAAACCACCACACTCATATACCACACACAGAAACCACCACCACCACACCAAATCTCATCACTAACATTGAAATCCAACCACCACCACCACACCTAGAATCCACCACCACGACACCACCACACCCAGAAACTTCCACCATCACACCAAATCTCATCACTAACATCGAAATCTAGGTAAAATCCAATTGTATTAAATCAAAATCAAAACACAATAACTCCTCAATCAAACCATTTCAACTCCTCCTAAAAGCAAGTGAATCATCAAAGAGAAACCCAGACCCTTCTTGCAAACCACGTACTCCCACCATCATCCTCTGCCACCGTATCCACCAATCATACCTGAAACAACCACCATTCGCCACCCTCCTCACCACCAAGACCCTAAAACTCTCTAGATCGCCTTGTCTGGGTTGGGTCTTTCCATGCAATTTCAGCTATAAAGGAAGATAAATTACCAATTTAGGGGATGGGAAGAGAGAGGGATACAATATAGACAAGAATGCAGAGCCAACCGAGAGATTTGATGAGGGTTCATAAGGGAGTTTGAGAATGATTAACGGTGGCGGTGGTTTATAGAGGAAGTGGATGGGTTTTGGAGTGATGGGGTAGAGAGTTAGGTGAACGAGATTAGTGAAAGCGATAAGGAAGAGAGAGGTGAATGGTGGTGGTGGTGGATCTAATCGGGGGAGCGATGAAGAGAACTGGTGAGAGGTGAAGAGAACTGAAGAGAGAGAAAGAGGTCGACGTGAGGCATAGAAGAAGAAGAAGAAGAAGAAGAAGAAGAAGAAGAAGAAGAAGAAGAAGAAGAAGAAGAAGAATAAGAAGAAGAAGAAGTTGGGCATAACACTCAATGTTTCCACAAAATACATTGAAAGATCTAGTGAAGATGAGGAAGAAAAGGATGAATTTGAAGATATCAAAAGTCTCACAAAGAATTTCAACAAATTCCTCAACAAAGAAAAGGAAGCGAATGAGGCAAACGAGAAAAAGAGCAAACTCATTTGCTATGAACGTAATGAACTGGGTCATGTAAAATCGGATTGTCCATATTTGAACATGCATAGCAAAAGAAGGAAAATGAGAATCCCTAATTATATCTCAAGCTCAAGTGATGATGATGATGCCCACAATGAGAATGGAGGAGTATGCTTAACAACAATCTTTGAAAAAGATAGGAATGCAAATGTGGTACCCTTTTCCTTGAACTCAAATTTGTTTTGATTTCCCTTTCATTTGTACAATTTGTTTATTTGTTGATTTTTTTTTTTATACACTGAGTTTTTTTTTGGTTTCAAAGGGGGAGATATTTCTTTTCAATTGGCATCTCAGTTTGAAACAAAAAGGTGGATATTTCACTTTCAAAATCATTCATTTGAAAAATACATTTGCTTAGGGGGAGTTATTTGTGCCAAATGATTTTTGATTTCATGTCTTTGAAAAAGGGGGAGAAAGTTGTTTTTCATACCTTTTTGATGATTACAAAACGGGGGAGAAATATGTATGAATTTGATTAAGTGTTTTATCATTTGATATCATTCTTGCTTTGAACATCATATATTATTGTGTTGAGTTAACCAAGTGACAATGAGTGAAATCCTAGATCAAATTGTTAGTTATTGATTAATAGATATTCAAATTCATGAATGTTTTGTCATCATCAAAAAGGAGAAGATTGTTGAGCTTAGTTTTGATGATGATGTGCACAAAACATCCATGAAAGAGATGCAAACATACAAGTTGTCTGATTTGCAGTAACAACGCAAATTATTCCATGAAAAAGCACGTAGAGCTCACAAAAATGGCATCAAAGCACATAGACCATGAGCAAAGCACGTAACTTTCAGTGGCACTGGAGACAGTAAGCATCAGATGTTGTACTAAGCATGTAGAAAAGGGTGCAATGCATGTAGATATGAGGCAAACACTTTCTGGAATTAATGTTGATCATCTACGCACGTAGACGAGAATCAATGCATATAGATGGGACGTTGATCTGAAGGAGTTGTGATTTCCTTCAAGAAGTCACTTGACCATAAGGAACAATGGACGTTGATGATTAAAGGTGCAATCTTTGAACTAAATGAACTATGCACATAGTAGAGGCTTAACACACATAGATGAACTGTAAATAAAGACAAAGCTAAGACTCTCATCGGGATTAGAATTTGAATATTCTCCGACATGCTGACTTGAGAATCAAAGGTGCAATCTTGATGATTCGACAATGCACGTTAAAGATGGAACAAAGCACGTTGTAATCTGTATGGGAAAAATATCATATTCTGGAGATCATGAGCGAATACACGTATAAGGAATGCAAAGCACATAGATCAGCTGCCTACACAATTAAAAAGGGAACAAGGCATGTATATCCCAATCCATTCAAGGCAGTGACAATTGGAGTTCGTGCAATGCACATAGAATTGCTATCAACGCACGTAGAACTCAGTTGGATCAAAGGAATACGCACGTAGAACGCTGTGACGTCATTGCTAGACAAAATTTTGCACTTTCTCACAACATCTACTTCGAGGCTTCCAATGGCTATATGTCTAAGAGTAGCTATAAATAGACATCCCATAATAGATGGAAGATGAGAGATACCTTTGCTAAGTTTGCTATTCATTTTCTCTCTCATTTCTATCTTTCTAACACATTTGAGCTATTTACTTGCAATCTTATTTTTGGGTTGGTGTGAGAATAAATCTGTTATACTCTTGGATTGATTTTGTATCATGCAAGGTTATATGCTTAAAATAGATAGGTTTCCTTGTTGTGCTTTAGAAAAACAAAAGTGGTTGCTAGTGAGCCTTAGAAAACTAGTGGGTAATGGTTTTCTAGTTAAGCCCGCAAAAACTAGAGGTTTGGTTTGCTTTTTTTTTTTCCTGAAAACAAGTGGTTTTGGTTTTCTAGTTAAGCCCACAAAAACTAGGGATTCGGTTTTCTTGTTGAGCCTGCAAAAATAAGGTGTAACGGTTTGCTTGTTGGTTCCATGAAAAAAACGAAAAGTATTGTAAACGGTTGCCCTCGACCCAGAAATGAGGAAGATAGTGGATTGAAATTCTTTAGTTGATCTAAAGGAGTGAACGTAGGTCAAAGAGGACTGAACCACTATAAATAGGATTTGTGCTCTCTTCCCTTACTGTCTTTTACTTGATTTGAATTTCATTTGATTTCTATTGTTGTGTGATGGATTGGATCTTTGGTTTTAAGTTTCTTCCACATTTAACTTTGATTTCAGTTTAAAAGAACTTTGTTATTTTGTTTTAGTTTGCAAAAGATTTTCAACAAAGTTTTTTAAACTCTTTAAAACTCCAATTCACCTCTATATTGGATTGCCATTTTACATTGGGACCGAATTTACAATTTACTTTTTAAAAACATTTACTAAAAATAATATTTATTTTTAAAAATCAGAATATTTATATCAGAGAATAATTATTAAAAAGCTTAACGGGATCGAATCAAACAAACGAGTCATACGGACTCGATAATGGCAACTTAGGCACAAATACTGCCAGTTAGGCACATGGTACTACCACTAAGACAAATAATGAACATTAGTATACCAAAAGATACACTACTTCGTAGTTAGATGTCCCGTATTAGAAACATTTATATATACAGAAAACTTATATAATTATATTTAAAACCAAACAAGCATATAGAACATATAATTATTTTACAGGAAATCTATATTTAATATTTGTTTTGATATATATATATTTATATATATATATATATCATAAATTAGAAACAAAATACTAAATAATTTAAATACCAAATAGAATTATTATCTCAGAAAATATAATTGTTTTCAAAAAATATTTATTTCAGAATCCAAAATAATATTCAAAACAGATTTTTATAATAAAGTTTTCATATAAGTCAGATTTTATTATTTCTAGACCATTAATTATTTTGGATTACTTATAGAGATCAGACATATCAAAAACATATAATTTAGGACACAACTTATGTGTCTAAATCTGTCATTGCAATCATATGGACACAAAGCAAATAATCCAACTCAAGGTCCACCAGTGAATGGTTGATTACCTCAGAAGTCGAAAAAATCTGAAATAGAAATGGATCACAATAGACTCAAATATTGTAACTGTGGCATTACAGAAAATGTATGAATGTAGATGTAGACTCAAACCTTGACGATGACAGAAATCCTATTTTGATAAAAAAAATCTATCGCTTTAGCTTTTATGCTTACTCGAGTAAGATATATGCATAGCTTACTGGAGTTAGACAAAGTGCTTACTAGAGTAAGATAGATGCATGGCTTACTCGAGTTAGCCAAAGTGCTTACTCAAGTAAGACACATGTCTAGAGTTCAAAATTCCATCAACTCCAACCCATAATATTTGTTCCTAATCATCCACGTATATTCTAATCAATCTTAGGAATAAGACTATAGTTTATTTCATCAAAATAACAACAAATCACCAAGAATTAATCCAAATCCAAATCTAACTTAATGACATTCAAGAACTTCATCCAATCTTACAGTCTCAAGCTCAAATCATATTTCTCTAATCTCAAACAATCATAATCTAACATCCTATAGCTCTCAAATGGACAGAATCAAGTAATCCAAACCAAACATTCAAATTCAGCCAAAAGCTTAATTTCGAGATTAAAACATGAAAATGATGAAAACAAGGGATTAGAGGTTCGATTTTACCTCCAGAAATGTTTAGGAATTGATGAGGAACACTGGAAAAGAGATTCATATGAGTTGGGAGTAATTTGAGTGAGAAATGAGATGGAAATGGCAAAGAAATTGTGTTTTGGGGTTTATATAGACTCCTGCCCGAAACGGTGTCGTTTCAGTATTTTAAATGGATAACTCGAGTTACTGGAACTCTTACTCGAGTTAAATTTGCCCTGAATCGGGCCTGAAATATGGTTAACTCTCGTTACACAACCTTTTAACTCGAGTTATCCAAACCATGTCTAACTCGAGATACAAAAATGCTTAACTCGAGTTAGCTAGGTGTTAGACCACTGGAGTGAACCAAATTTGTTTACTCGAGTTGCTTCTTATTTTGAGGGCTCAACGACTCTTAAATCTACAGAATTATCATCTTAAATATCTTCCAACACTTAATCATAAGCTCAAACGCAAAAATTCAAATCGGATTTGAACGAATTCACACGAAATCAAACAAGATTCTATATAAGATCTTATCGGAATTAAATGGAATGCTACAGAAAAACTAGTCGAGATGAGAGGGATTTTACAAAACCAACAGAGAAAATTGGAGGGATGAGTGAGGATTTAGAGGTAATTTAACTCTGGTAATTTGGGTGGGTAGAGATGAAGAAAAAACCCAACCACCACACCCAAGTGGAAAATCAAACGATTGTAGCAAATTAAAATGTCAAATCTGCAAAATGTCATCACTAGTTATCAAATATTAGAAATGCCTAAAAAATGTTAAACATATACTAAAAAACCATTTTAAAAAAATTCACGATAAATTGTCGTATTTTCGAGAAAATTGATTTTTTTGTGAGAAATTGATCTAATTTTTTCAAAAAAGTGTACAAAAGTGTACATAGGTGTACAAACGCATTCACGGTTTTTAAAAAATTAATTTTATGAATTTCAGTTTGGGTACACGAGTACACCGTCATAATACATTAATATATAGAAGTGTACAAGACATTTATTATTTTTATTTAATTGATTTACTGGTATATAGGTGTACACTAGCATTCATGACTGTACACAAGTGCACACGGTGTTTCTAGATTGAAACTCAGTATACAATGCATTTTTCTTATTGAATTGTTTTCTTGTGGTGTATATAAGCATATGTTGGTGTAACACGCGTACAAAGTGTTCACTTTAAATTAAAGCATTTAGTGTTGTTTTCCAACTGTGGGGACAAAAACTTGACCCTGCTCCCATAATTTGTCAAAATATTGAGACTGAAAAGATTATTTTACAAACAAATGTTTACACATCTGAACTAAAAAACTCAATTGGGTTAATGTTTCGTTGCAGCCTCCGCTTTTTGCTCTCGCCTCCGTCTTTTTCGATCATCACCGCCTCTATTAGTCTTCGTCTAGATCCTTCTGAATCTAAACTTCGATCACATTGCGGCTCTCTTCGTCGTCGCCGCGTCTGCCTTCGGCACCGACGCCTCTGAATAATTTGATAGAATTATTATTGGACTCTGCATAATTAATCCCAAACCCCTACAAATAATTTAATAGAAGGGAGATTTACATATTCACGGATTCTTGAATAAGAATTTATAGAATCACTAGGCCCAGTTTCAAAATTTCAACCCATACTATCCATAATTTCAAGTGCACGGTCCATAAATAAAAATTACAAACACACAAGTTTGTTTATATGTTACTTATATGTTGTTTATGTATTATTTATATGTTGTTTATATATTATTTATATGTTTTATAAGTTGTTTATACATTATTTAATGTTTATATATTGATCGATATTGATTGAATCTTATTAATAAACAAAATATAAGCATATATAAATAAGTATAAATAACATATAAAACCATATTGTTTACAGTGGCTTTTTTGCAATCCATTGGATGGAGGACAATTGCTGCAAATCAGAAACCAAGAAGGAATGTCAAATTTCTTGGATGGCAACTGTTGAGCACAACCCAGATACTAGGGACACCAAAAAAGGAAACTATTTGTTGTGCACGGCAAGTTTTGCCAGTGATGACCAAGGACAATATCAGGGGGCACAGGTTGTATAGAGCAAGGAAAGTTTGACCTGGGACAAAGAAGGAAAGACAAAAGTATAATTATTTGATAGCCACAAAATCTGGAATAGGGAAGGCAAGTCAGAGACGTGGTTTGCTGCAAATCACAAAGTCAGGGGACAATAGAGCTAGAATTAGAGGAATAAATGGAATCACAATAAATGACAAGATCAAAGTTATCCTCTGTAGCAAGGCAACAAGATTCATTCTTGAGCACTATAAATACAGGCAGAGGACACAGAAAAAAGGGCTCTCCAATCATCATCAACTAAACAACAATCTGCACAAATGCTGCAATTTTATTTCTAGTTGTCCCTGCTACATTATTTAGCGTCACAGGCTCTTAGTTATCATTTTTATTGCTATCCGCGGTCTTTGTTTTAATCTTTGTTGTCCAAATTCATGTACTCATTACTTTTACATTAGTTTACCATTCGTTCATCCTTGTTTTTGCCTTATTATTGTTCTAAAAGAAGCAAGGGACCCAAACTAGCAATTTATACTCTTTGTTGCTATCAATCGTTTTGATTAATAGAGTCATGTTTTCTCGAGTGCATTTTTTATCTTTCATTTTGGTTTAGGAGAAACCTCAAAACTCCTTGGCATGCTCGCAATTCTCGATCAAAGGATGGCATCGTACTCTTAGTTTTAATCCAATAAAATTAAGGGAACAATCAAATGGCACGCTCGGTGGGACGAGTACAGTGATGTTATGATACCGTTCTACAATTAATATGGATATGAATATGATGCGCCCTCTCGGGTGGAAGGGAGTGTTTTGCAACAGCAAAAGCAAATTATTTTGAAAGATATCAACAAAGGCACGTTTATTCCAAAGAAGAAAGGTTTGACCTCTTAGTTGATCTAATAGGTGATTATTACAGAATTCGACTCAAGAGGCAACATGAACAACTTGAGGAGGAAAGGTATGTTCCCTTAACACCTCAAGCAAATTATTATCAACACAATTATGG
>CAODLS010915950.1:0-12008 GCA_948243855.1 Flueggea neowawraea | reverse complement strand
TGCTGCTATCTGTGCTACTATCACGTACGTCACTTTATCATCACGTACGTTACCTGAGAATCTTTGCCTCTCACGTACGTGACAATACATGTTAAGTATGTTGATCATCTTTGAGCAAGCTTTGCGTACGTGAAACTATATCTTACGTACGTAAATGACAACACACGTACGTGAACTTCTCCTTACGTATGTGAAACGTGCTTCAGAGGGTTCCCGTGGCTTCTGCTTGTCTTCAGACCCTCTCTCACTTACATGACTATTTCTTGACGTACGTGAACCCTTTGTTACGTACGTTAAACTCACACTAACGTATGTTAACAACATCAAAGTCTTTATTTCGCAATTCTGAGCTCTCCAACGTGTTCCACTTCAAGTCAAATATTTTGCACATCGTCAAAACATAAAAGGAACTTAATGTTGATCACCTATGATCCAACAAAATGTTCACCCAGTCTACACTCATCTACGTGTATAGTACCCTTACTACGTGCGTAGAACAAGTGCTACGTGTGTAACAGAGCATACAACACGTGTAGACGACCCTCACACCCGTTGTTCAAATCCAGATCATATCCAAATGATGATCAATGCGCACAACAACACTACAATGAACGTAGAACATCTTCTGCGTGTGTAGAACGAGAATTACGTGCGCAGACGACCAACCACAATGTCGTTCAATGCAAAACCCTCTACTACATGCATAGCAAACCAACAGCTCGCATAATAGACCTCCAGATAGTCCTATGCGCGTAAAATCTCTCTTCCAAAGCACTTTCCAACTTAGGATCACATTCTCATTGTACCCCGGATGATCCAAACACCCATACATCACTGGAAATCAGACAAAACACTGTCAAAACTCTACCGGAACAGACGAGATATTACAGTGATACTCTATGTTAACATTCGTCTATTTTGGCATGCTTTTATATTTAATTAAAACATTTATGTATAATTGATTTTGACTTGGGCACCTATACTACGGAGGTAAACATAGCATTTGGTAAACTAATGCTCTGTCAATGTCTAGTTACCTGGGTGAAATGGTAACCCATATGTACCATGCAAGCACACGTGACAAATCATCTGGTGGCAGTAGTCCACATTTCTTATTCAGTTTGATTTTGTTTCTGTCTGCTTTTGGTTCCGTGTTTGATACTTGTTGCAATAATTATCTGGTATGCTTTCGAATAAATAATTGATTTTGTTAGATCTTTGCATTAGTGAGAATGTATTATTGATCATACTCCTATAATATATTTTACTGTGATCTAGTTGAGTGTATCTTGCTAGAGCCCGTGAACTGCAATGCTCGCGGATATACTCTTATGATCAATGTCTGTTTTGTTTAGCTTTAAGACCTTTAGGGTGCCAAGTATTGTTTAAGCCCCTAAGGCTGTCAGTTGCCTAACTCTTTTTGAGTTGGGTACCATTTAGACTCTTAAGTTTGCTAGTTTGTCTGTGATCTCGTCTGACACAGTTCCAATATATTATAGGAGTATGATCAATGATAGCAGAATATTTTATGAACTCTGTATACGAAGTATTTATTTAATTGTGTATCATGTGTAATATAATATTTATTTGATTTCCTGTTATAATATCTATCTGTTAATTGTTATGTTTGACTGCTTGTTGTTTGTTTTATCTGCGAACAATTTTGAAAAATGTTTTTAACTAGTATTAGTATGTATATTTGTGTATATTAGTATTATATGAGTATATACGTGCATGTGATATTTTTTAAAAATGTTTACAAAACAGTTTATGTAAGATCCTAGAGGCACTCTAGAATGATGTCCTTCACTGAGTATTCTCTCTCCCTTTCTGTTGCTTAACATTCCAGGTTATTTCGATGATAGTGTTAGTCTAACTCTTAGCGCTCAGTGAGACATTTGATCAATAGTGAGTGCCCTTTTGTTCAGGCTTTAGTCTGTATTATATGTTAGATGCTCTGCACCGATTAGTAGTGATTTTCTGGATGTATAATAATGTTTTGTTTATCTGATTTTTTTACAAATGTTTTACACTTATTTTTATATAGTATATATTTTGCTATACTTGATGTTTTATTCTATTTTGTAAATATTATATTCTTATAATTGGTTTATCAATGTTTTGGTATATATTTTGGGTAGATGTTCTATTTTTCCGAGACTTGTACAAGATGAGTTAGACCTATAATTTGATTTGTTACGTACATCGGTCATGATTTGATATTGGGTCATAATAAAGCTGGGGGAGGAATTAGATAAATCTTCGAGCTTAGATGTAGGTACAATTTTCTCAACAATTAAAAGCGGAAAACAAAAAAAAAACATATAAAATTAAAAACCCTACGTATTAAAAGGCAAATTTCACGTCAATGTAAAAGGCGGCGATTACGGCCATACGGAGTGAATATATAATTCAAAAGAGTATCTGGGCCATGATTTCCTCTTAATAAACGGTTTGGTGGAAGTCTAAAATCTACTTGACATGCCTTACACAACAGTTTTTATAAAATAGCTACATGTCTCCCTGAGATTTTCCCCAAAGAGTTTCAAAGGAAACACCCATCAAGGCTAGGTCTATATTCTAGAAGGCTACTTCACATAAAACGTGCTTTAATTTTTTTTTAATAGTTAGTGTCGGTAAAATTTTACCCTAAATTTGGCCTACAAACGTACTTTAAATTAATCAATCACACAAGGTAAGATAATATTTGAACCTTGGATCAAAATTCAAATAGATACTCCCACTACTTTTGACTCTATAAATAGCATCGTTTGTCCCATTCTGAGGTATCCTTTGACACTCTACATACTATATCGAAACTCTATTACATTACTAAATTAATCATCGAATAGTTTTGACAGACATCCACAACTTTTGCAGATAATCAAGAGTATATCCATCTAATTCAACAAACCATTTACTTGTCAATCTTAAAGGCAACAACAGAATGTCCTTGTCGTCATATTTATTTGAGTATATATATTTAGGTTGAAGTTCGTATATGAAATAAGTAGTAAAAATGCATTTTCGGCTGTTTGATAATATAATTCACTAGTTTTTTCCCTAGATCTTTATGGTCTAAAGGAATAAAAATTCAAGGATACAAATCATAAAAAAACTCAAAAAGCATACTTTTTGAACGACAGAATAGTAACTATTGCTTCATGAATAGAAAATTTTATTTGAATTACAAATAACTGATCTAATCTGAATGAGAATTTTATGACAGCAGAAGAAAAAAAAAAAAGAGAAATCAAGTGATAATTGAAAATTGCCAATGCGAAGCCTATATATGTGTGCAAACATACTAAAATAAATGAAAGCTACAAAAGTCAAACATTAAATCACATAGCATATCTTTATTATATGTTGCCTACAAACGCGTCTTCACAAAGCGAATAACTAAAGAACAGATTATATAAATATTCTGGAAATGCATGCCGCCTATGATGCACTAATAAAACATTGTGTGTTTCTCAGTGCAATTACTGCAATGGAGAGAACGGGTGAACTCATTAACTCCATTTCAACTACCACCTCTCCTTTGCCTGGGCTATATTAAACCTCCTTTCATAACCCTGGGACATACCCACCAACACACTACCAATATTCAGTACCATAAAACCTCTTTCAACCTCCTTTTTTTCTGTCTCTAATGGCCACCTTTTGGTCACTTTGGTTTCTGGTTTTGTTCATTGTGTGGAGTGAATTTTTAGGGCAAAATGTTGATCCAGTTGGACCAGAATTAGTAGGTCAGAGAAGAGAGATGGTTCCGGCAATGTTCATTTTTGGAGATTCTTATTGATAATGGCAACAACAACAACCTTCCTTCTCTTGCCAAAGCCAACTATTTTCCTTATGGTATTGACTTCAATGGAGGTCCTACTGGTCGTTTCTCCAATGGTTACACTATGGTCGATGAAATAGGTGAAATATCCCTTGTTAATTTCTTCTCTTTTTGTTCACATTATGCTATAATTTGTTTCAAAAGTACTGATCTGTATTCACACAATGCATGCATGGATGTATAGCTGAATTGCTAGGTCTTCCACTGATTCCTGCTTACTCTGAGGCAACCGGAGATCAAGTTCTTCATGGAGTCAACTATGCTTCTGCAGCTGCTGGAATCGTTGATATCACCGGAAGAAATTTTGTGAGAATTACAATTAAACTTTCATTTATTTAATTTATATATGTTGACCAAAATGTGCATGCATATTCTGATACAACTAATCTTGATTTTGTGGCGATTTCGACGTAAAACTTGGGATGAGTAAAGCTTGTTAATAAATTCTAAATTAGTAGATTACCCAGCCAAAAACTATTTTAAATAGATAACTAAGGGACTAATAAGTTTATATAGCATTTGCTACTCGAGTTGTCGCTAACGATAAAGATTGAGATAATCATCATATAAACAAAGTTTTCAAAAAGTTGATAACCACGGGATTTGATTTGTTTCGATCATTTAAATTGTCTCATACTTTGAAGTAAGGCTTTCTCTTGATTTTTATATTTTTTTTTTGTTTAGTGGTTTTTATATAATTATTATATAAGTATTTTTTTCTTTTTCTAATTAAAGAGAACGATACCTCCTAAAATTAATAACATCTTTTTCTTAATATTGTATGGAACACATCGATGATGGACAAGGGCAAGTGATTCGTTTATTTATTCTCTCTGGTACTTTCATGTGCTTTTTCAGCTTTAGTCTTAAATGCAAATTCATTAATTTACATGTTAAGGATTCTGGAAATTTATACCGCTCTTCAATAACCTCTGCGGTGGTCATTAAATTCACAAGAAATAGCATGACATTGATTGGTCAACAGACTCAACATAAAGTAGTTAATAATTGTTCTGCTAATTTTATATATATTAATTGATTTTGATCAGGTGGGTCGCGTACCATTCAACCAACAGATAGAGAATTTCCAAAATACCCTTGATCAAATCACAGGTAATCTTGGGGCAATTGATGTGGCTGATGCTGTTGCAAAGAGCATATTTTTTGTTGGAATGGGAAGCAATGACTATTTGAATAACTATCTAATGCCAAATTACCCCACCCGGAATCAATATAATGCCCAGCAATATGCTGATCTCTTGGTTCAGCAATATAGACGCCAACTACAGGTGACACTTTAGTATTGGCATGTCTTATTTATGCTAATTAAAAGGTGGTATAAGTTTTATATTTATATTCTGTAATCTTATTTTTCTTTATTTTTTTGATATATATATATTCAATTAGATCAAAAACAGATCAAGGGAAGATCTTGGTAAAAACCTCGTAATATAGGCAAGCCTATGTCTCTAAACAATCCACTACAAATTGGAAATTCTATTTCCTGTTCATAAAAAAAAAAAGACCAAACGTATGATAAATCCATTTTTATATTTTTAATTATTTAAGTATCAAATTAGTAGCTAAAAATCAAATATATCGTTAAAACTACAAAATGATATTAGTTTTCATGCAAATATATGGAATTAATTAATTTGATTTGATTGTAAACCAGACTTTATACAATCTTGGACCCCGTAAATTTGTGCTGGCTGGTTTGGGGGTGATGGGATGCATTCCAAGCATTTTGGCGCAAAACCCTGCTGGACTCTGCTCCGAAGAGGTTAACCAACTGGTTTTACCTTTCGATGAAAATGTTAAGACCATGATGAACAACTTCAACAACAATCTACCTGGTGCCAAGTTCACTTACATTGACATTGCTCGAATGTTCCGCGACCTCCTTGCCAATGCTCCTGCTTACGGTATGCTCATCTTTCCCTTCAAGTCTTTCCTGTCCGATATGATTTTATCGTGTCGTGTCATCTATATATTATATATGATTATACGTGACATACACTCAACAAAAATATATTATTAATCACATAATTGATGAAACCAAATATTCAAAATTAGACTACAAAGAATGAAAATTTCTACCTTATCTTTTTTTTTCTTTATTTTCAATGATATTGTTTATGAATTCTTTCTAATATGTAATTTGAAAATTGGATTATGTAGGATTTAGTGTGATAAATCGTGGGTACTGTGGCATTGGAAGAAACAGTGGTCAGATAACATGTCTTCCATGCCAAACACCATGTGTTGACAGAGAGCAATACATATTTTGGGATGCATTTCATCCAACAGAAGCCGTCAACATCTTAATGGGAAGAAAGGCTTTTAGTGGCGATCCCTCCATTGTCTACCCAATGAACATTGCTGAGCTTGCCAGTCTTAGTCTTTAATACAACAGTTCATCACACTATTTACTCTACATGATGTGTTCTAGCTAGCTATTAGCCAATGAGAGAAAGAGGTACTCTGTGTGCAAATCAAAGTGTACTGCCGCTATGTGTTTTGGAAGTTGCAACTGCTTTGATTTCGTTTTGATTGAGTTAATCAATATGCCTATTTTGGTTCCATTTGGTTTCCTCAAGTTTCCTTAATTTAGAAACACAATAATACCCTTCAAAATTAGTGAAAAGCACGGACTTACCAGAAAATTTTAAATTATTTCAAACTGTCAAACCAACTTCTAATCAAACAATTGTGAAAAAAAAAATCGGTGAGATCATTAAATTTGATTAACAAAGGCAACATTCGAATGAATCATAGTTGTCTGAAAATACAGGGATCAAATTGAAAATTCGATTCTACAAAGACTGCATAATAATTGAAAAAAAGAAAAGTTTAAAACTTCTTCAAGAACCTCGATCTATTGCAAAACAAAGAAGAGCATGGGTGTTGCACCTATACCAAAGTTTCTAATGGTCAAGTGATGTGGGCCAACAAATTAAAGTGGAAGGCATGAAATGAAACCTTCAAGGCTCCGACTTTGTCAGCTTTTCAGAAAAACTGCCACTGAAGTCCCAAATTTCAACATGAGCAGACTCATCCTTCACTGCCTATAACTTGTTTTCATGGAAAATAACATCGGATATCTTTACGATTTAGGAGAAATCCCAATAGAATTCCTAAACAAAATAAACTAAACAAATAAAATAATTTAATAGAACTCCTATACTAATTAAGATGACACCCACGGCAATTAAAATAAAATGGAGCTGTGCTGCAGTCGGAGCCTTGAATGTTGCATTCCTTTCACTTTAATTTGTTTCCCCGCATTATTTATTCAACAAAATAGCAAATTTTTAGTGTGTTTTGTAAGCAGTGAACACATATCTATTAATAAATCCAAGGCCTCCATTTATAGAGGAGTGGAGTAGATAATGATAAGATAATTAAAAAAAAAAGATAAAAATAGGTTCAAAAATTAAATGTGATAAAAATTAAACATGTTCTTTAAGCATAACTTTCAAAATGTGGTCCTTTATCAATAAAACTGATTCTTTATCTTAGACATGATGATTAGACATGCTTCTTAAAAAGTATATGTATTAGAACTAATACACTTTAGAGCCATGTTAGATCAATAATTTTTCACTTTTATTTTTAGGTTTCCTGAAGATAGGAGTAATAACTTTATTCATCATATAAACATGATATCTTGAGAATTCTTAAATTGTCCAAGCTTATCATGACTTATCTGAGCTGTGATTGGCGTGCGAGTAAACCAAACTATGGGGCCCAGCTCAACCACACGAACCCATTACCATTGGCATTTCACATTCCATTGCTTATTATTAACCAAGTTGATTATTAGTTTATATAGGTTATTCAATTAAAGTTCATGTAAGCAACAAAAATCATTCGACAAAGTGTATAGTTCAAAGTAGCTCCTAGTATGGCGTAACAAACTAGCAAAACAAAAAAGTTAAATATCAAACACAAATAAATCTTCCACAGTTAGTCATGAACTATGCAATTATTCTATCCTAATCCATAGGTAATACACGTATTTTGTACATGTACAAATATGGCCAATTTTTGTAATTTAGTGTTTAAAAGTATTTATTTGAGTGAATTTTAAATTGGCTTTCCCTATGTTTCGATTTGCAGAAGAAAATGGAGAAAAGACTCAAAACAGAGAAGAAAGGACCAAAATGGCATTTTTACCAGCACAGGGATCAAACTGCAATTTTTGTATCGCCCAAGTCCAACGCCGGACAGAGACCGGAATTGGGCCTGGACAATCTCTGGATGATTTGACTATGCGTGGTGCACTAGGCAAACGACCGAGATCATGATTGATTTCTTTACGCAAAAGTCACTTTTTAGACGCATATGAACTTATCTCAATATTTGCAAAGCCAATTATCATGGTTTGTAACATGATGTGTAAACTTAAGTATTTCACGAGATCGTAAAGTTCATAAATCACAATTGTGAAAAATGAGTTAGGGGAAGGTATTTTTGTTTTTATAGGTCCGAGTTTCTATTGGATGGACAACTATAGCAGCAATTTATTTAGGGAATTGTTGTATGTCCCTAACAAGTATATATAACATTTGAGTTCTCGTAGAATGATGGTCGTCCAACCTATTTATATGTACAATAAGAAGATTGAACATGATTGGTAATGGTTCAATCATGTAACATGATTGGACATTGTACCATCATGTGTACTTATGTGCAAGTGAAAGATATTAAAAAATTGGATCTGTCCATACAAGTAACAGTTGGAATCTGAATTTAATATTTGGTGAGCCTAAATATATAGACTATCTAATCATAAAAGGATTGTGAATTGGGTTTCTTAAAGGAAGTGGGAGACTCTAATTACACACGCATATAAGTTAGTGTGTAGTATCTCTAGAGAGACTTTTAGTCACAATTAAGAGACACAAACAAAGCACTCTCTCCGTCTCTCTCTAGTGTGTGTTAGCAGCCCTAATTGAGAAAAAGGAGAAGATTTTGTCATCTCTAGTATGCGTTATTGGCGTTCAAATCCTAACTTTTTCTTAGTTTCTAATCCAAATTGATATCCAGTCATTTCTAAAATCAAACATTATCTAAACTAACCTAAAAAAACACATTCAAGTCAACAAAAAACAACAAAAGACCATAAAAGCAAGCTCTTTTAGCATTCAACCAACCCATGTCAACTCTTTCAACACCACAAATCTAAAACTAATTAACCATTTGTTCCAAGATATTATGCCAGTAAAATCGTGGAAAAAATTAGAATTTTTATCTTTAGTGATCAATCCACAAACTTCTATGGGCCAACCAAGATTTTCAAACAAAAATCGGGCCCCTTGGGTGGAGCCCCGCTTGTGAGTTTTCAGGCCGTCCACTTACTAGTCCTAAATGTCTATCCCTCATAAAGAGGGAGTATGGAGTCATTCTATATCATCTATTGAATTTAACTGACAATACCAACATTTGACTGAATGATAATTTTCTGAAAATGCAGGTATTGAATTAAAAATTTGACTAAACAATAGGGACCTCATTATAATTGATAGTTCTGACTAAAATTTTGATACATAAATATAAAGAAAAGAAACAATATAAAGTTCATAAATGTCCCAACTTTTTTATTTGATCTTCTGGCTTTACCATGAAGACAATTGAGCAGCCAGTTATAGTAGTTAAATTTATAAACATTTTATTAAAGTAAAAAAACACAAATTGTCACTGGCGTAAGAACAACAAAGATTTTTGGGGCACTCAAAGCGTCGCCAATTGTTGGATACTGATAGGATAAGTGTAGGACTGTGTGGAGTACGTTGATTTGGCGAGTAAAATATTTGCTACTTCAGTTGGATGAAAAGCATCCCAAAACAAGTACTTGCGGCGATCATAACACGGTCCCTGAAGCGGAAGACAAGTAATCTGCCCGTTGTTTCTTCCCACACCACAGCATCCCTTGTCTATCACCTCAAAACCTGCTGCCCACCCACATTAGTCCATCTAACTAATTTTTCTTTTTTTGCATCAAAATTAATAGACATAAGTAATAGCTCAATTGAATTATTTTAGTTATATGTCTGTTTGATGTTTTCTTTTCTCCTTTTTCTATATTTTTTATGTGCTATTCTTAATTAATAGATAGTTGAAGAATTAACTAATAGAAAAAAAAATCAATTTAGAGACAAACCATTACATTAATAGAAAAAAGCATTAAGAAAAAGAAATTGTTTGTAAAACTATGTAAAAAATCTGAAGGCTTTTTTATTTTAAAGAAATACAACTAACTTATTTAAATACTAACTCAATTAGACTGATTCAATACTTAAATTGTACCACAACTTGTTAATTCCACTAAGCAGACCTCCCGGGAAGGAAGGTGGATGTTTATCTTTATTAAATAACTTCAAGGTTCAAATAACATTTAAAACTTCGGACCAATATATATGTATATTTATATGTATCGATTAGAGCCTCTATGTTCTCTAACAACTGATATTCGGTGCAATTCATCACCATTGGGAATAATTCAATGATGAGTGAAGTTAGAGATACAGTTAAATTACCATAATTTGAAGCGTTGAGATAAATATCACTTGTGCTTTTATAGGAATCAAGATAAACGAATTTAGCTCCGGGCAATTGACCGTTGTTGAAAAGATCCACCATGTTCCTCAAGCCAGAGTTGAAAAGAGAAATGGCCTGGTTGATGTTTTCGTTGCAGCGGCTGCTGTTGTTGCCATTATAACGTGCTAGCTGATACGGAATGCAACCAATTTGGCCAATTGCTGTTACAATAAACTTACGAGCCCCCAACGAATATATTTGCTGACAATATGAAATTATTACAATTATTAAGTTTTCTATTTTTCACATCTATAAAAAATGATAATATTAATAAAGAAAAGACAGATTATATATGCTGGTTTCATGTGAAAAAATTCTACATTGAATAAGTTTAATTGTGACGGACCATTTATAAACTAGTGGCAACCCTTTCATAAGGTATTTTAGGATTAGAGTTGCGTCCCATTTTTTAGAACTTATTTATTGTTTGACAATATATTTGTCGAAGAGTAAAGTTATAATTACATATATTCAACCTCGTATATTGGTTTAAACTCTTAGATCCACAAGTTATGTGATCAAGCAGTTGGAATTTGAATTTCGTCTCTAATTATATTAAATAGCTAAAATTGAATTAATTAGTATAAAATAATGGTAGGTACGAATAAGTTTCAGGTTTGATAGACTTTTGCCTGGAGAGGTAAGTAAATATTTTCCTAATACCAACCTACTTATTTAAAATTTTCGATCGAATGATTCACGAAATGACTTTATATCACTAAATGGTTGTGAATCAAGCTATAAACACTTGAATACTCGATTATTAAATTGAAGGGACAATGAACTTGAATGAGATCAGTTAATACTTACAGTTAACTGGCGAGTATAGTCTTGAATCAGCATGGAGGCAAAAACCTTTGGCTTGTAATCTGAGCTAGTTGTGTAGAATGTTGGCATAAAATAATTGTTAAGGTAATCGTTACTGCCCATACCCGAGTAGTAGATGCATCTTCCAAGATAGCTATTTAGTGCATTATTGTCTCCTCTGAAGTACCTCCTCATTTGTTGCACTGTTTCTCCAAAGGAAGCTACTTGCTGGTTCATCGAAGTGTGATCACCCTATTAAGAGAAATATAAGAAATTCAATTGGGTAAATTGCATCCGTCATGAGTCTCATATTGAGCAAGTGTAGTTATGGTTGGCCATTTATAAAACATAAGAGCAATCTCCATTGATAGTTAAAATGCGTTTCGGATGAAGTTAACCCAATTTCAACGGGGTATCAGAGTCAAACCGATCTAGAACCCAACCCCAAATTCGTCAATGGGACATACCAGATTGGTTCCAGTTTCGTCTCTGATGCCGGCTGCTCCAGAAGCAAAATTAGCCCCCCTCAACAGTGCCGGCCCTCGAACCCTCGCATATGGCGGAATGTATGCCGTAAAACCAAGAAGTTGAGCTGCAAAAACACGAGTAAGTTTTACAATTACATTTACAAGAATGATGAAAGTTATTTACCATTGCTACAAAATTTCACGTACCTAATGCATCAACATAAGTTCGGCCATTGGTGAATCGGCCAGTGGCACCTTGTGGAAAGTCAATGCCATAAGGCCTG
>CAODLS010915767.1:0-16923 GCA_948243855.1 Flueggea neowawraea | reverse complement strand
ATACACGACCATAGGGATGAAAAAGATTGATAAACGATCTCACTTTTCCTAGTGTGAGACCCTGCCGTGAACATGTGGTTCTCGGTACTACCTACCCTTAGAACCCTTAACACATTCAAAACATGTAGTTAAGTTTGTCTACTCTAACTTTCCATTAATGATCATGATTTATTTGACCAAGCGTGTCCAGTTGGGAAAGTAAACTTAGATATGTGGATTGTCTAGTGTAAGAGGGAAAGTTTGTTTCTAGACGCATTCGCACTAGTCTCAAAATTTTGCTTATTCAACTCTCATGTAGCGTGACACATGATGTGTGAACTATGAGTAAAGCTTTCGTGAGATCGAGTAGTTCGAAAACAGCGATTGTGTGATTACGAACTGGGAAAAGGCATACGTTTTCTGCAGTTTGTGCTGCTGTTGCATACACTTTGGTAGAAAGGAGTTGGTCTTCAAGAGACCTAGCAGGATTGTGTTAAGAGCTGTTATATAATCCTAACAGATGTATAGCAAATACGCTCTCATCGTATGTTAGTCACGCGGTCTATTTGTCTGTATGACATAAGATCTTAATCATGATTGGTATTAGTTCTATCATGATTTATGATGCGTTATGGTTCTGTCATGTGCGAGTGGGAGATGTTGGAAAAAGTGGTTCGCCCATGACGGGTGAATCGAACTCGGTTGGTCGAGGTGTGAACCAAGACCACGGACCGAGACCAATTGGAAAGCCCAATTGAGGAGAAGCAAACTCGGTTAGTCAAGGTGTGAACCGGGACAATGAACCGAGACCAATTGGTAAGCCCAATTGAATTGGGAATGAAATGGGCCCGTAAGCACGTTAGGCCCACGAGCCCGTTTGAGGGCCTATATAAGGAGCTTTGCTCCTTCATTTCCTGCATACACCAACACACACCTCCAAAGAGAGGGGGAGAGAGAGCTCTCCACCGGGAGAGAGCGAGACTCGGTCTCTTGTCTCGAGTCCTGCATAGATCACGTGTGGCATCTAGACTGCGAAACAGCCGGGCATTCTCTTTGACATTTCAACCGTGGTTTGCTCATAAAACCAACATAAAACTAGTCCTGCTCCACTGCTAGCTTCTACTGGAATCGATGTTAGTAAGTCGAACATATTTATTATACTGTTTATTAGTTAAATTGTTATATGATTCCTTCAATTTTTATGCTCCCACGCATTTCTTGTGGTATCAAACAAAAGATCACTCATACATGCAACAAAGCATTCATCACTACATTTTGGTTGTTGATATTTTTTCATTTCTAACTGCTTATCGGAAGACAGTTCTACTAATTAATATCACGAAATATATACAAGTGTAATGGTTGATTTTACTTCTGATTATGACAATCCAGTTCAATTTGCAACATCGCATACTTCAGATGTTTCATTAGAATTAATTAATATTGCAAATGTGATTCAGTTTTATATCAATTAATCATTAAATAGATATTGAGGTAGGCAGCTACTAGCTACGCTAGATCGTCCATGCAGATCGAGATTTAATTTGTTGTAAAAAAAGGGAGGAGAAAAAGAAGAGGAGGGTGTATATATGGGCTGGAGGTGTGATGAGTACTGCCTTTATTGGTTGCGGAGAAAAAAATTAGGGCATTGCAAGTTGTCAAGAAAGCTCTATCTCTCTTACAGTCACAGACACAAAGAAAAACAAGAAAAGCTAATAAAGCCTAAAGTAGAGGAAGAATACAACGCACTCCCACGACTGCACATATCGAGGAAGCTTCTATCTTTGTGAGCAGTGCTCTCTACCAAAGTACTACTTCAGCACTCAAAAATGAGTCTGTCTGTGTTGTTGTTGCCTTAATGGCACATTCACATTCTAATCAATGGTTAATTAATTCATTATAGTAAGAGAAATAAGTGTATATGTGATGAGATTCAAGGCACAGTTTTTGAGGCTAAGTAGTTTAAAAGAATATTAATCATATGATTTGAGCTCTAATTACAAGGCACTTTGGATTCTGTTTTAGATTTGGTGAATTCAGGTTTCCATTTTTGAATTTTCACCAACAAAGTACAGTCGTCCCAGAAGTTTCTTTTGTCCCTATTTCTTTCATACTTTCAGGGACATGCATTTTGAAAATTTGTCAGTGTTGCCTACACCCTTCATGCCCCCTCTTGCCATCGCTAATTAAGGTTTACAATAAAACCATCCAAAAAATGGAACACCAGTTTCTCATATGATAATATACCTTTGGTTTCAACACGGAGGAGTACAGTTTGAATGGTTAAAAATGTCGTCAGATTAATTCTTTAAGAGTGCTGCTATTTGGCTAAAATTTATTTAGACAAAAAGTACTTTCAAATGCAAAATATCTATAATACACTATAAAGATTGAAGAAAAATTCAGAGTTAATAATAAAATAATTTATATTTTCAAGATAAGTTAGTCAAATCTTATAAAAAATTGTAGTTTCAATAACTATTAAAAGCACTTTCCAATGCAATGGAGGAATTAATTTATTTGTAGTAATTATAATTTCTGTTACATTGAAAACATCATTCATAAACACTAATAAAATATGGTCATCAACAAAATAAATATATATAATGAACTAAGTCATATACTAGTGTATATTTCATGTCACGAAGAACACAAAAAATTACAGTACTTATTTCTCTTACACAAAGTTCTGGCAGTGACCATGACAAAAGCTTAAGAACATACAAAGCAATTCTTAATTACAAACACAACCTTGTTGGTGTTAAAGACACAAGTTTCAGACGACAATCTTCCATCATAGACGTCAGCACCAGTTGCTTCAAGAGCTGTCGCATGTTCACAAGCCACAGTAACGGACAACAGCAGCACCACATAGACGACAACTTGTGTTTTTGATGAGACTGAGTAGTTGCATTCAATAATTATCTGATCCAAATAGCAAGCAACGCTCTAAACCAATAAAGATTATTGGTTAATTATTCACCCTTATGTCCAATAAAGATTATTGGTTAATTATTTGGGCAAAATTCACCGCGGTCCCTGAGGTTTGACCATATCTCTTGTGCGGTCTCTCAGTTTTGAAATTAGCGGTTTTAATCCCTTGCTTTTAACTCCATTTGTTTTTTAACAAAAAACACGAAAAATAAAATTATCCTCCATTTTAAAATCAATTCCCAAACCTACCATCTCCACCACCACACCAGTCAACCCCAACATCAACCTCAACCACCATTGTTATTTCACTTCTAAAATCAAAATTGCAATGATCAACAAGATTCTCAGATGATAACACACAGAAGGCAATACAAAGCAAAAAGGGGAAGAAGATAAGAAAGAGAGAAAAGTAGTAAAAAAATAGAGGCGGCTGCCAAACACGCCCTCCAACCACTCCCACCTCCAAACCCTAAAACCGCCACTCTCTCCACTCCAAACCTAGAACCGCCGTCACTCCTCACCTCCACGAACCCTAACCTATCACCCTTTTCCACCTCAATCCTCCACTTCCACCCTCAAACCTAAAACCGTCGCCATCTTCACCAAATCAAAGATCCATTTCTTCCACCCACACCACCGTTTTCTTCCGCCACCATTCAAACCCACCACTGCCTCCATCACTCTCTTCTCTACCAAACTCATCACCTTTTCTATCACCTTCACCAACACACAAAACCCACTACCCAAACCCAAAATTGTGACTTTTTCCACCATCCAAACCCAATATCAACTCCTTTTTGATCATCTAAAATCAGAACCATCGCATTTTCCCGTACCTGAACCCAAAATCGACCTTTTTCTCCACCCTTTTCAAGTCTAAAATTGCCACCAAATATAATAAAAATAAAAGATCAGTGAGAATAAGGACAAAAAAAAGAATAAAGAGATATACATAGAAGAACAAAGAGAAAATTAAAATAAAAAATGAAAAAATAAGAACAAAAAAAAGAAAGAAAATGAAGAGCACGGAGAGAGGAGGCGCCAGAGCATTGTTTTCCTCCATCGTGTGCCGCCAAAAACTTGCAGAACCACTTCCTCTTGGTGTTGTTGCCAGATTTACGTTCGTCTCCATCGAAATCCTCTTTTTCGTCATAGTTAGCAGAGAGAGAGAGAGAGATTGTCATTTCCTTTTGTTTTAAAAAAAAGCAATAGTTAAAAGAGATGAGAGTAACGATGGCGGTGGTTTAGAGAGGAAGTGGATGGGTCTGGGAATGATGGTGCAGAGGGAAAGAGAAGAGTGAAAGATGATAAGATAGATTAAAAGATATTTTTGTCATTCAATGTTTAAAATTAGTAGGTCTCATATGACACATCATATTTTCTGACGTGGCATGTTAAACTAGACTAACGGTGATGGACAGAAGGATTGAACCAACTAATTTTGAAAACTGAGGGACTATACAAGAGATATGATCAAACCTCAAGGACCGCGGTAGATTTTGCCCTAATTATTTTTCATGGGTGCAAATTTCTTTGATAGTTGGCTCTTTCGATGCTTGGATTCCAACTGTTTGGAAGAGATCAAGTGCAAGGAAGCAATACTTAATTCTTTGGGCCAATGATGTGGTTTTTATAAAAGTACAACAAAGTTCAAAGTACAACAGTGGTGGGCAGGAAAAAAAATTAAGTACTAACTTCTCTATTATTAAATTAGAAGGTGAAATATTCTCTGAATCTCCATATCCATATCCATATCATTGATTTATTTCAAACAGACATTATTTACAATGTAATTGTTATCTATGAGTTTCTTTTCAATTTTTTGCGCAATATTTTGATGCAACTTTTAAAAAATTTTAGTTCGACAATGTTTTGATTAATGCAGATCAAAGTGTCTAGAGTAAGTGAGGACAAACACACTGATTATGCTGAACAAAAACATCGTAAGACTTGATCAATAGATTGTCTTAGAGGTGGACAACCAACCCAAAATCAGCAAACTGGACTGGAATCGTGAACTGCACAGTAAAAATCGACAGTTCAAGGGCTGGTTCTGATTTAGGGGTACCAAAACCGTGGAACCAGCTGTTCCGAACCGTGCGAAATCAAATTTCACCGCTCTTTTTTTCCTTTCATTTTTTTCTATAAATACCTCAACATTCACAACAAATCTCCACATCAATTCTCTCTTAATCTCTTCTACTATCTCTCAAGTTCTCAACATTCTTGCCACACTCAAATTGCTATTATTTATTGATAATTTCATATTTTCCTCAATTACTTTCTAGATTTTGTTTTTACCAAATACAAAAATATTCATTTTTGTGAAATTTTTGCTTCAAATTTATTTATTTTTAGTATAATTACTTTACTTATTTTTTTATTGTATTTTTTAGAGTTATATTTTGTGAAATAACTTTTTTTTTGAAAATAATGACAAGTTTTGGTGAGAATAGAAATTTCGCAAATATTGAAATTGAAAATGTCGGAACACAAGAGAGTGAAACTCAATCAATTCCCATCGAAGATGTGGGAGCGGGAGGAAGAGTTCCTAATTCCAATATTTTCAAAGTGCATTTTAAGAAATCGCCTAAAGGTAATAATAAATTTGGTGTTCCTTGTAATTATTGCTCGCAGGTGTACAAGTTCAATCATGGAGGGGGCTATGGGACGTCCCAACGACATCTACAATCGAGACATCCTCACAAGGTAGTATTGGGTGGAGACCAAACGCAATTAACTAGGTTTGCTCTTTGCGTCCTCCTGTCATTATGATCATAATGAATGTAGTAGTGGTTTAGCAGAAATAGTTGTCGTAGATCACTTAGTTTTGGTGAAAAAAACTTGGTTTTAATAAATGGGTTAAAAAATTTTGCCAACCGCCTTTTAAAATGGTTTCTAGAAATATGCTTAAAAAGAATTTGTTAAAATTGTATAAAAAAACAAAAAAAGATTTGGTAAATTATTTTCAAGGAAATGATATACATGTTTCCATTTGTAGTGATATTGGGAGTGATCATACACAAACTCGTTCATACATGGGTATTACACGTCATTGGATCGATTAAAATTTTTTAATGCAAAAAAGAGTTTTAGCATATCAATATTTTGATGAACCTCATACTACAACAAGCATTTGTAGAATAATTCATAACATTTTAGAAGAATATAGGTTGGTTCATAGAATATTTTCAATTTCATTGGATAATGCATCGGCTAATACTGCTTCTATTTCCAAATTAAAATCAATTTGTGAACCAAATTTTGGAGGACGATTTTTTCATATACGATGTGTTTGCCATGTTTTAAATTTATGAGTTCAGAATGATTTAGAAGCAATGAGTGTTTTTATAACTCCAGTAAAAAATGTTCTTTCTTATATTGGGTGCGTCTTAGGACTGCAAGAGAATGGACAAATTTTTGTGATAACAATGGTAAACAACCAAAAAAATTTTCAAAAGATGTTTGTAATCGTTGGAACTCGACTTTTAAATTACTTAATTAATCTATTAATTACAAAAAATTATTGTGTTCTGTTGCCGCTCAACATGTTCCAAATAGTCATCATTTACCAACTACTTGGACTATTTGTGAAAAAATTATGGAGATTTTAAAAAAATTTTATGATGCCACTCATACTTTTAGCTATGTTTATAGACCAACTTCGCATGAATTTTTTGAACAAGTATTGAATGTAGCCGGTGCGTTTATGGAGGGTGAGAAAATCGAAGAGATTAAATGTCATGACCCGTTTGCGGACCATGATCGGCGTACGAGACGAACCGTCTATGCGAGTCTGACCAATCTCGCACAAGCCTCAGAGAACAGAAACATACTACCCAAATAGTTTTTATCAACCGGCTTATTAGTCATGTTAAACAATTTAACATATAATAAGTAATAATATCCTCGAATAATAATAAGTATAACTATGTTATCAAAATACTGAATAAATAAATATAGTTAAAACAATTAACCATTTTATTACCAGATACAAATCCATAACCCACTACCCGGTGTGGAGTATGTAACATAACAAAACTCGGTCCGAACAATAGGGCATTCACTATTGACAAAGGCACCTCATTAGGTAACTGAATGCCAGAAGAATAACCTGAAATATAGGATAAAAGTAAACAAGAAAAAGAAACGGGGTTAGAACCTTAATGAGCCGATAAACACCTCAGAAAGGCTCTCAGCGCCTCAAAACAGTTTTGAAAACATTTCACAAAAAATACCACATGCAATATAAGTGTATATATACGTATACACATTATAGGTAGAATAACAATTTTTCAGAAACTACTTCGAAACCCTTCGCAACCAAGCAAACAACAAACATTCACCCTAATTGAGTAAAAAACAAATTAAATATAAGTATTTAATTTCTCAAATCCAAAATAGTCAAAGTATTTCCTTCCAAACAATTACGAAAAAACTATTACTTTTTTTCCCAAAGTATTTACGAATAATATTTTCTCAAAACATTTTCATAGAGGAACTCCAAAATATTTTTAGAGAGAAATACCACAGTATTTTTACAGACCGAAAACTTATAAGCAAAGTCATTCAGACTCGGATATAGTCAAAATATTCTTTTCAAAATATTTACCTAAATTCACATCATCTTCCAAAAACGTTTTTAGAGATAAATACCAAAAATTTAACAGGACCTAGAACTAATAAAAGGAGTCATCCGGACGCGATGATAGCCACAAAGGCAAGTGGCGCCATGATATAGCCACTAAGACAAGTATAAGCCACAAAGGCACAAAGTATAGTCACTTAAACAGATGATACAACATCGGTGTATCAAAACTACACTATCCCGCAGCTGAGTGTCCCAAAACAAAATATTTTATTGAAAAACATATTGAAATGCTCATTAAAATATCCAAATAGAAAACAAACACAACAGATAAATTATTCACCGAAATACATCAAACATGCAGACAAAATTTTTGTCCCAAAAATACATTTGCTTTTCGAAGCAAAGGTCTTAGTGCAAAAACTTACTTAATTTAGAACGAAACATTCGTTAAAGAAAACGTTCTTAAAACCATAAAGAACACTTTCTACAGAACATCTTAAAATCCTTAACTGAATGTTTAATACTGAAATTATAATAAATATTAAAATATAATATTTATTTTCAGAAAACGTCGAAATTCTCAGAGGAAATCTCATTTCCACAATAGAGGTTTTCACACCGATCCAAATTTTTAGGATTTCCTATCATTTGATTATTCCAGATTACATGTCAAGTCTAGACACATCAAAAACATATAACTTAAGAGACACAACCTATGTGTCTAAAGTGGCTACCGCACTCACCTGGACACCGAGCAACTAGTCCAATTGCTGGCCACCGGAGAATAGCATATCACCTCAGAGATCCAACTGAGCTGAATACAAAAATTGATCACAGCATAATCAAATATTGTACTATGGAAAATACGGAATATGCATGCAATGCAGGTGTTCGTCCCAACCCACGACGAATGAAAATTCTAATGCAAATGAATACCCAAAACTATCGCCTCAAAAATCAAACATCTCGCAAAATTACAGTTTGGTTCTCCACCTCTATAAATTACGCTCTAGCCGTCGAGACTTGACAAATTATGAAATGCTCTTCAAAGTACTCCAAATATATAATTAAGTCCTCCAATAGTCAAAATCTCCAAATTAGACCCCTAACTCTTAGAAATTGCAAAAATGCAAAAAATTACAACTTTGATCCCCTAGAACCATGGCTTACTCGAGTAACACCGACCGTTTACTCGAGTAAGGCAAATGGCTTACTCGAGTAAGTCACCTACCCTGATTTTTCTAGAATTTGATCCACTCGATTCCACCGATAGAAATCAACACCAATCCCCCAAATTGTCTATATTTAACCTCTTGAACATGAATCTAAGATCACATCCATCAAAACAACTAGAAATCTCCCAAGAATCACTCAAACCCGAATTTATTCAAACCCATTTATGAACATTCTTGACTCTTATGATTTCAAACTTAATCTAAGTGATTTTAGACTCCCAAAGGCATGATCTAACATCGCCAAACCATCCTTATAATAGGGACATCACAAAATCAAACCTATGAACATTTTACCTAAAACCCTAATATGAGCAATCTTGAATAAATGAGGAAAAAAGAGGTGTAGGAGTAAAATCTTACCTCAAAGGATGATTAGGAATGATGGAGGACAACCAAAAATAATTTATGGGCAGAATTAAAGTTATTTGAGTAAGAGAAGAGAGTATGAGGTCGAATGAGTCGGGTGGGGGTATATATAGACCTCTGCCCAAAACGACACATCATTCAGAATTTTACCTTGCTTACTAGAGTAAAAGGATTCCTTATTCGAGTAAGACTTTCCAAAAAATTCATCTGGAGAGTTGGCTTACTAGAGTAATGAAATTGCTTACTCGAATAATCCATGACTCATCTTACTTGAGTGACACTTTATGCTTACTCGAGTAATCCATAGATCATCTTACTCGAGTAACACACTCTGCTTACTCGAGTAACTCCTCTTCAAAACAATTAATCATCCACTCAACACTACAATTGTTCAAGATCAAACCAAGATCAACTAAACTATTTTTTTTTTTGACAAATTGACATCCCCAACATCTCCAAGCACCATTTTCTAAGATCAACATTGAACGAAACAAATCAGAACTAATCGAAATGCTACAGAAGACAGGTCTGAAATGGGTGGGGTATTACATTAAATACGTCATCCTTCAAATGAAATTGAAATGGTTAAGTTATTTCAAAATTATTCCTGACATTTATCTTGTTGCATTTTTTTTGATCCTAGGTCTAAAAATAAATTTGATTTATTGCATGAAATGTTGGGTAATTATTATGAAATGTTAAGATTAGATGATGATGAGCCTATTAATGTTATCCAAATAGTTACTCAAATTAGGCTTTTAATAAATGAATTATTAGAATTTTATTGTGTTTCTTCAACTTCAAATGATGAATATGCTTCGTCCATACTTTTGCCTACCCCCTCCTCCACCTCATTGAAATAGGGGACCAATTTTTAGAGGATAGGAGGAAGAAACCAAGAAGTTCAACTTCGACCTCCCCATTTGGAGCTCGAAGTTTATCTAACCACTGTTTTTTAGTTTGGTGAAGATTTCAAAATTTAGGAGTGGTGGAGACGACATAGGATGATGTTTCCAAAACTAACAAAGATTGCACACCAAGTTCTAGCTATTCCAGCCTCTACTGTAGCGGTGGAACAAACATTCAGCAATGGAGGCAACATTCTAGAACTAAGGATATCAAGATTGGCTCTCGAGTCATTGGAAGAGCAAGTTTGCATTGATGATCGGTCAAGGGCGGAAGAAAGGACTCAAGATCAACTCATTCAATCATCATTTTCCGACGAATTCCTTAATGACGCTTCAACAACAACAACTTTCAAATCCAATTACTCGAGTTAGGTAAGTGGGGTGCCAAATTTTATAAAGGTAAAAGAACTACATAGGTTTTGATTCATCTAAACCCCAAGAAGGTACGTAGGCAACTTAATATAATTAAGTTCAAGCCCTTCTTCTTCTTTTTCACTTGTATAAATTAACTTGTATTAATTCTTGTATTTTTTTACTTGTACTTGTATTTAATTTAACTGTACTTGTATTAATTCACTTGCACTTGTATTAATCCAATTGTACTTGTATCAATTCACTTACACTTGTATTAATTCACTCGTATATTAATTCAATTGTACTTGAATCAATTCACTTACACTTGTAATAATTCACTTGTATATTAATTCAATTGTACTTATATTAATTCACTTCTAATTATTGTTCTAATTCTAAAAAAAATTGTACACCAGATGCATCTTTATTTTTTTCATTTGTCAAAATTCTCTCCATATTAAAAAGAAATGTAATTAATATCTAGAAAAGAATATCTTTATAAAAGCAGAAAGCGAAACGAAAGAACGAGATAAAAATTGATTAAAAAAATAGGCGGCCAAACCGGACCAGAACCGGCGGTTTAATCGGTCAAATCAGGAACCAGACTGAAACCGTACCAAACCAAAGAGCCACGGTCCGGTTCAGGTTCAAGCTTTTGTTGAATCAGAACTGGTGGTTTACGATCTGGAACCGCTGGTTCGTGAACCGTTTCCAACTCTAGTTGTCTACCAGCAACAATCCTTCAGTTTCATCCTTGCCGAAAAAATTCACACACCTATTGACCAGCTCCTTCATTTCATCTTTTATTTCATCCAACTCTGTCTTCGTGCTCTTGTACATCTTTTCTAGAGCAGATGGAGATGCTGGTAGAGGGCTATAGAATTGCAAAATACTTTTTTTTGGGGTCTTGTCCATTTTGATTGGTTGATAAAAAATACAAATTAGAAGCAACTGTTTATATAGATATAATATACAAACTTATTCATTGTATCTTTTAAATTTTATCTAGAAAATGCAATAGACTAGTCAATTAAATCATAACTAATATACATTTCATTTCGGAAGACAAATTCATTGTATCTATATAAAAGGGATCAACAAACATCTCTCTGTTGCTTCAACTCTCTTCGTTTACATAAAGGATCCACAAGTATTAAATAAGAGAAGCATACATGTTCCACCAAAAAAAAAACATAAGTAACTTTTGTAGTTATATAGTTACTTGAAATAAATTATCCACCAGGATGCACCAGGAAGCAACTTACTTGATAGATATCCGCACCCATGATCACAGAATCTTCAACAATGGCCATGTAATATCTGGTATTTTTTAATTAATTTTGGTTATTTTTTAATTGATTTAGAAAATAATTTTTAATATTTGAAAATAAAATTTTATGTTTTAAATGTTAATTGGGTGATTAATGAAGCTTTAGAGTGATTAGAGTTGATTAATTAAGTACAAATTGGTGTCTAATTGAAATAAAAATCGGATGAAAAGAATGAGGAGGCAACTGGTCGTTCTGTGTTTATAGAAAGTGACAAGTCGTTTGGCATAGCGGAAGTTGTCGTTCTGCTGTCGTCCGTTTGTTGTTGTGCTGGAAGCCACGTGCAAACGACGAGTCGTCGGGTCGAGGTGCTTCTGTCGTCTGCGTTGGGCGCATGTCGTCCGCTCTTCTGTGCCATCACTTACGCAGAAACGACGACGTTTCTAATGTGCCTCCAAGTCAAGGCAGCCCATACTTTCAGCCAACAACTCTGATTTTCTTCTGATTTTGCACACGAATTTCACCGCCCATATCAGCAGGTTTTTTGCCTTTTTTTTTCTTTATTTCATCACTCCTACAAGTCTTCTTCATTTTCGCTCCAGTTCTGTGCTTTGTTTTCTTCAGATAAGGTAAGAAATTGCTCCTCAAATCTCCTTCATTTCCACTGTTAAAATATCATGGTTTTCTTTCATTTTCTTTTTAAATCATATAAGTGAATCTTAGATTCTAAAATTTCCTTTTTAAAGAAATAGCATTAAGACATGCAATTTGAATAGAAAATTATTGGACGTTTTGGCTTAGTTTCTGGATGATTTTAGGATTGTTTTTAGTTTGTTTTTGATGGATTTAAGTGGGCAAACAAGAATCAAAGTGAAAATCATGGATTGAATGATTTTGGTAAATTGGATATTGTGAATTCATATTTGTTGGGACTTTTGAGGTCGGATTGAATTTCTGGAATGGGTTAGGAATGATTTCAATATCTGGGCTTGTTGAAGGATGAGAGGAAGTGTGGTAGGTTCAAAAAAAGTTTGAGGAAAGCGGGGTATTTTGTTGTTGGGACATTTTAGTGTGGTTGGTAGAAACTTAGTTTTCTTTGGAAATTTGATGGTTTTGAAATAATATCTTGTTTGATATTTATTACGATTTTGGATTTTAAAGTATTCTCTATAGAGGATACTTTATGTAGCACTTAAAACATTTTGATAATAAATGTTTTGTGAACAATTTCAAATATTTAAACATTTTGATAATAAATGTTTTGTGAACAATTTCAAATATTTGAATAATATTTCTTCTAAATTTGAGTATGATTTTTGGGATTAATATTCTGATGTTGTATGTATATATTTGAATATTTTCAAATAAGAGTATTTTGATTTATAAGAAAGAAATTACTTTTTCAAAAATGAACATTCTGCTGAATTTGTATCCCTATGGAATAAAGGTTGTTTATTTCATTTTGACAATTGATTTATGAAATCATCTATTGTATGATTTGATAGTGGTGTAACCACTAATATGAATTTGAAATTGTGAATATGTTTTTGGTAAAATTATGATTTAATTATGATGACTTGTGATAACTCAGTTACGGTGGTAAATCGTGACCTTTGGTACCAATGAATTGAGAACTCCCAGCTACAAGGGATGTCGGTAGCCATGTGCCTTGATCACGGGCCCCGACCCATATGCCTCGTACTCTGAGGGAGTTGTTAGACAAAGAATTTGTTAGATCGAGCGTTTCTCCTTGGGGGCTCTGGTGCTATTTGTTAAGAAGAATGATGGGAGCCTTCGTATATGTATCGACCACCGACAGTTGAATAAGGTAACGGTGAAGAACCAATATCCACTTCTGAGGATAGATGATTTGTTCGACCAGCTGCAGGGTGCGCAATGGTTTTCTAAGATCGATTTGAGGTCGGGATATCATCAGTTGATGATTAAAGGTGAGGACATTACTAAGACAGCGTTCTGAACTAGATATGGTCACTACAAATTCCTAGTGATGTCGTTTGGTTTAACTAACGCACCAGCGGCATTCATGGATTTGATGAACAGAGTGTTCAGACCGTATTTGGATCGGTTTGTGATTGTCTTCATCGATGACATTTTGATATACTCGAGATTTAAGGAGGAGTTCATTGCTTATATCCTTCCTCGGAGTATCCAAGACAATAAGGCGAATGAGTTCAATGATTTTTGTCAGGGGACTAGTATGTTGGTGACGGAGTATGAGGAGAGGTTTAAGGATTTCAGTAGGTATGCACCTCCTCAGAGTTAGGGAGAGAATGCACTGGCGAGAAAATTCCTGGATGGGTTGTGACGCACGATCAGCAGAGTGGTGGCAACTCTGGGATTGACCACTGTTAGGCAGATGGCTGAGTCTGCCAAGGGGATGGAGTACATGGATGAGAGGCATCCTAGAGAGCCTAAGAGGGCAAAGACAGAGGGTGTATCGGGAGGCCAGTAGGGCCAGGGATATCAGTCGGGGCAGAGACGCCGACATTCAACCAGAGGGCAAAAGCCTAGCCAGAGCACCCAAAGCTACAGTGTAGGACAACCTATTGGGCAGAGTGGGGGACAGAGCTTGGAGAGTTTGATTCCTCCCTGTGAGATCTATAAGAATATGCATTCGGGGGTATGCCACAGAGCGACCGACAGTTGTTTCCATTACAAACAACCGGGTCACAAGGTAGAAGAATGCCCAATAAAGTAGGGTACTGAGGCTTGAGCAGGACAGTCTATAGTAGGAGGTTCAGGTACAATGAGTACCGGTGCAAGCGGGGGAGTTGGCAAAGGTTATGGGAGCCACAGTCAGAGTGGCCATGGCAGTGACAGAGGCCAGGTAGCCCAGAGCAGTGCTTTAGAAGGGCAAGCTAGGGTATACAATTTCACTCGTCAGGAGGCTCAGACCTCCAATGCCGCAGTTACTGGTATGTTTTCTATATCTAGTACTCCTGCATATGTATTATTTGATACTGGAGTATCGCATTCATTCATCATCCCACCTTTTGTTGAACGTGCTGGGTTAGTGTTGCATCAGTTGGATAGGCTATTAGAGGTTTCATCACCTCTGGATAGCAAGATGTTGACTGAATCCGGGGTGCAAGGTTGTGTGGTCACCATAGATGAGCATGAGTTGAAGGTCGATATTATCTTACTAGATGTGGGAGAGTTTGATGTCATTATGTTTTCGACCGCCTGGTCAGACTGAGTTCTGTTACCAAGGTGAGCGAGACATTGTGGTGCGGGGATACGTGTCAATGGTCAGAGCCTAGATTTCGTAAGTCTAGGTAGTTATGTACTCTGATACCAAAGGTGGTGGTATCAGAGACATAACTAGGTTCGTATATTTGGTATAGTGGGGTCGGTGTGGAGCACATGTATCTTTGATCGAGTTAGTCCAATTGCTTCTGTACACCCTTATGATATCTATCTCGGTACTATGGCAAACCATGTAGCATTCTGACATCTACATATATATTTTTGCCTGCATCTGTAGATATGACACGCGGTCATAGTAGAGGTCGAGGTAGACCTAGACGAGTGCTTCTTGAGCCTGCTGCTCAGTCTGCTATGGATCCACATGATTCATATAGTGCATCAGAGGCAGCAGCGCCAGTATCTCAGCAGCAGCTTCAGCTCCAACATCTCATTACCGCTCAGATAGAGATGTTTGAGCGTATGAACTGAGTTTTTGAGCGGTTGGAGAGAGCTCAGTTGAGTCAGCTGACAGTTGATCAGCCAGCTCTGCCAGTAGGGGCAGCTTTAGTTTCGCCAGTAATGCCACCTGATCAGCCACCACAGCCAGAGGAGGCTGCAGTTGTTGCTCCAGTGGTTGTACATGTTGCACCACGAGCTAAGGAGGATGATGGATTCACTCTCGATATATTTTCAGTGACTCTGAGGGGTCTACATTTGCATTGAATGTCATACATCGGTATTACCACAATACCACATATTGATATTTGTTATGTTTGTATCTGTACAGCTCAGTGTACCTGCCAGCAGAAGTAGCCACTGGTGAGCGATATTTGACTGGATCCTCGGATTTGGAAACCAGGTGAGTGAAATAACAGCTTCAGACACATAAGTTGTGTCTTCAAAATTAAATATGTTGTTTTTGATGCGTCGAGCTATGACATGAAATTTGACTAATAAGTATTGGGTTAATTAATAATCTAGATATGTGATTATTATTAACCAACGTTTTGCTATGGAAAATAAAGTATATATTGGTATATATATACAAAAACTATTTCGTAAATGAGGTAATAAAGGAAAATATGTTGCATGATTGTATGTGAAATATTATGTATCACACAGAATGTGGGGACACCCTACTATAGAGTATGTAGTCTTTGGTATACCATTATATGTTATCACCCTACTATGGAGTATGGATTCTTTGGTATACCATTGTATGTTATCACCTTACTACGGAGTATGTAGTCTTTTGTATATCATTGTATGTTATGGCCCTAGTTACTGGGGCAATGGGGTGACCATTTATCCAGGCCAGATACATGCTTTTATGAGTAGTCAGGTGGCGGAGTCCACACTGCTATATGGATATGGAAATATTTCATGGTCCCGTAATATGAAATCACAAGTATATGTATATATTGGTTGAATGCAAGTTGTATGATATGAATGCGAACGTTTTGGTAAAACGATTTTCAATGAATGTATTATGTATATAGTGTATAGACTATATGGTATCTACATATGTGTGTGGGATTTTGAAAAAGGATTTCAAACCAGTCTTTGTGAGACACGTATGAGGCGGTCTGATGTGTTCTTTCCTCACTAGGGATTCTTACCCCTTTTTCTTATGTTGTTTATGTTAACCTTCGTTCACAGGTGACATTTTGAACACTCAATATCTAATCCGTACTTCGGACCTAGTGAGACGTTTTTGGCTATTGTGAGTGCCCTCGTTCGAGACTCTACTTTGCTATGTCATAGAGCTCCATATTGGACTACTGTTGGGATAATGAGCTACATTCTTTGTTGTATTTTATTGATATTTATGTATATATATGGTTTTATTTCATTTATAAATATTTTTATAAATATCTTATTAAATATTTGATAAGTCGGGTAGAATATTTGTACTCTGAGGCTTGTACGGGATGGATAGGTCTTTTACAGATGATCCGCCTCGTACGTGGGTCATGGGCCCGACTATGGGTCGTGGCGGAGTCCACATCACCTGTTATTAGTGCTGGATGCACACCCATGCTTAAGTCCCATGTTGGCTTGCTTTGATATGATATGATTGC
>CAODLS010915727.1:0-11620 GCA_948243855.1 Flueggea neowawraea | reverse complement strand
CAAATGCACTGAATTCGATGCCCAAACATGGCTCAGCACCGCTCTAACCAATCTTGAAACGTGCCGAGCTGGATTCTTGGAATTGGGTGTCTCTGAATATATGTTACCACTCATGTCCAATAATGTTTCAAAGCTTATATGCAACACTTTGGCTTTGAATAATGTGACGTCGTTTGAGCCTCGAACTTACAAAGACGGGTTTCCTACTTGGGTCACACCCGGTGATAGGAAGCTGTTACAAACTTCGGCGCCGGCCGCCAACCTTGTTGTAGCTCAAGATGGTTCCGGGAATTATCGGACAATAAAGGCTGCGCTTGTCGCAGCCACCAAAAGAAAAGGAAGTGGAAGATTTGTGATACTTATTAAACGTGGTGTTTATAATGAGAATCTTGATATTGGTAATAAACTCAAGAATATTATGCTCGTCGGAGACGGTATGAGGTATACTATCATCACCGGAAGCCGGAGTGTTGGCGGAGGTTCCACTACTTTCAACTCTGCCACCGTTGGTAAGCAAGTTTAGCGGATTAATTTTATTTTACCTTTGTTTTTAATTGTGACATTAAATAATATTCAAATCTAATCTCGCCTAAATTCTTTTTTTATTATTTATTCAAGATTATGGTGCTGCTTTGCCAGTTCATAACAGAAATTTGGTAAATTTTCAGATTATCTATATATGAACTATGCTTATTGTGACCTATATTCTTGGTCCTGCTGTACCAAACTTTTCTAGCGAGTGCAATGATAGAAATTAATTGCAACGGAGATTTTTTCAAACACGTCGATCATTCCAATTTTTTTCTAAGTTTTAATTAATCAGGAAGCTTCTCTCTTAAGGAAGTCAATCCTCAAAGGACAAAACATTCTATGCTCGTTAATGGATACCGTTGGATTAACGAAGATGCATATTTTACTTTGCTTTAACAAACAAAATTATGACAATTGCTTGAAGACTGACTATATCAATTGTTATGTACATTTCAGCGGTGACCGGAGACGGATTCATTGCTCGTGGCATCACATTCCGGAACACGGCCGGACCGCAAAACCACCAAGCTGTAGCTCTGCGATCGGGCTCCGATCTTTCGGTTTTCTACCAATGTGGTTTTGAAGGATACCAAGACACACTTTACGTCCATTCTCAAAGACAATTCTACAAAGAATGCTACATATATGGCACAGTTGACTTCATATTCGGAAACGCTGCCGTTGTGCTCCAAAACTGCATGATATACGCAAGAAGGCCCATGGACAAACAAAAGAACGTAATCACGGCCCAGGGAAGAACCGACCCGAACCAGAACACAGGCATTTCGATCCACAATTCACGAGTCATGGCCGCTTCGGACCTTAGACCGGTTCTTAGCTCGTTCAAGACTTTCTTGGGCCGGCCCTGGAAGCAGTACTCACGGACGGTTTATATGAAAACGTATCTTGATTCTCTTGTAGACCCGGCTGGTTGGCTCGAGTGGGACGGCAATTTTGCTCTTAACACTTTGTATTATGGTGAGTATGCCAATATGGGACCGGGTGCTTCCACTAGCCGGAGGGTTAAATGGCGTGGTTACCGCGTTATAAAAAGCGCAACGGAAGCGTCAAGATTCTCCGTCGCTAACTTCATTGCCGGCAGTTCTTGGTTGCCGGGTACCGGTGTCCCGTTCACCTATGGAATTTGAACTTAATTTATAACTCTCTGATCAAGAAATTTCCTTGCATTGTCTATTCTTCTTGTTTGATTATTTGTTCCGAAATGTTTCAAGTGTATAATGTATTTTTCCCTTACCATATTCTTTGTAAAATCTCAACTAACAAAGAATAATAAAGATATTTTTTTTTTTTTGCATGAGAGATTTTTGATTTGTTTTGATAATTACAGTAACGAAATCACAATATTTACCTCTCATATGACCCAAGTCATCAAAATTTTTGATTAATCTTAATAAATAATAAGATTAATCAAATATCATATTAATTGTAATGATAATAAGAATAAGACATGGTGTTGATACGCGGGCCATGGTGATTGCCATAACCAAAGCTTTGACATTTGGAGCAGCGTAGCTTGTGGGCTATACGCATCTCACTTGCATCATAAAAATAAGCTTCATCAGGAGTTGACTTTTTCTGGTAATTTAGGCCATATATAGCGCTGTTTGAATTAACTATAGTGTTTAATGACTTAATTGGTAGTTATACAGGTGTTTAGTGATTTTGTGTATTAAAAGTATTAAAAGTTGTAAGACTAATATTTTTTATTGTAATTATAGAATTTTAAATTAAATTTCGTTCTTATTGAAAATCAGTTAATATTCCAAAAGAATGAATACATAATTAACTTCTCAACAACAGCTAATGTTGGTAGTTGCCAAACAAGCAGCTCAACAACATTTACCAACTTAAAAATGTTGAATATTACTAAATGTACTTTAGGCACCAAACAACCCCGAATTACTATTGTTTTCTCAAATTCAATCTCCACTACAATGTACTATTAAACCAAAATTCTGTTTCGTTTCATTTTTATTCATTTAAACCTTTTAAAATGTGTTTTTACGACGTCGTAACATATAGCACTACTCCCTGCATATTGTTGAGATTTTTTCATTACACAAGGTTAATTGGTAACTTAATAGGTTGTCATGACGTTGTGACAGCTTCACCCTTGTTCCTTTTCACTGTGTAGCTGATGAATCTGGCCACTACATATGGTCACACAGAGCACTCCAGCTCTTGTATTTGATTCGATGAAACTCATGAAATTAATGCTCAAAATTATATAAGCACCTTTTCAATCATGGCAATATACATGTAGCTTATTTGTGTGATCTAGCGAGCTAGCTAATAAATATGATGTTAATAATCATTCTACCTCCACTCTTTAACCTTTTATTTGTTCTCATTTCTCATTCCGAGATAATTAATCGCAGTTATAATTAGAAGTATAATTTTTATCTTGACATGTAAACCATAATGTAATCATAAAATCTCCCATAATATATGCTATTATTTGATTTCAGGTAAGAGTCTTCATTTTGTAAAAAAGTGATAATAACAGATGTAGGCGCACACAATTAAGACACAATTATAAGTATAGCAATTGCCACGTCTTAAGTCAATGCCACTAGATCGTGTGTATGTGTGTGTAATACTTGATGATGCATTTGATGATTCCGTGTCGATCTGTAATTTTTTTTTTTATTAGTATGTAGTTTTAGAGTTCCAATTTTGGTACAAGGAATTAGTAGAACACAAAATTTCGCTTATTTATACTTCATAGAAAAATATTTTGATTATGGTAATTAAGAATTTACCCCACTTTAACGTCAACCTAGTCGAACTAATCTCACGAACAAATGGCACCATATCCCTCAACTCAATTAAGTTGATGCAAGAGGTGTGTCAGGATGACTTTTATCTCCATGTTTAAGGATACTTATCAGGGTCGGCCCAAGGCATAGACCACTGAGGCATATGCCTAGGGCCTTAGAAAATTAGGGACCCAAGTTTTGCATAGCATTAAGAAGAAATAGCATATAATAACCCCATATGTAGAATTAAGTTTGATAATACCCCTTTCCATGAAAATAATGCACGCGTGTCATAGTATTGTCAT
Organism: Flueggea neowawraea; assembly: GCA_948243855.1. Classification (NCBI taxonomy): domain Eukaryota; kingdom Viridiplantae; phylum Streptophyta; class Magnoliopsida; order Malpighiales; family Phyllanthaceae; genus Flueggea; species Flueggea neowawraea. Next base: position 8,004 of record CAODLS010915727.1, on the reverse strand, counting down.
ATCCTACGCTGTGTTTCGCAACTTGATGTGTTATGCTAATATGCTATTTAAAAACACGTGGCAGTCACTCACATTTTATTTAGTTAATTTAGTACTAATTTTTCAGTAATTTACTAATTTATTTGTGTGTTTTTCATATGGATGTTACTTTTTTTATAACTTACTAATATAATCTTCAATTTTTATTTGTATTATTTTTGCTCAACTAATAAAATGCAAAAATTATATTTTTTTATTCATATAATTCCAATTTAGTTATAGTATATTTGAAGGAATCCTATATTGATTAATAAATAAACAGTATAATAAATATGTTCGAATTATTAACATCGATTCCAACGGAAGCTAGCAGCGGAGCAAGACCAGTTTTATGTTGGTCTTGCGAGCAAACCACAGTTGAAATGTCAACGAGAATGTCCGGTTGTTTCGCAGTCTAGATGTCACACGTGATCTGTGCAGGACTAGGAATAGGAGGTTGAGACCTCTCTCTCTCTCTCTCTCTCTCGTTGAGAGCTCTCTCTCATATGTGTGTTTGTAAGAGTTGTAAAGGAAAGAAATGAGCAAAGCTCCTTATATGGGCCCTCAAAAGGGCTAACGGGCCTAATGGGTCCATTAGACCCATTTTATCCCTAACTCAATTGGAATTGCCAATTGACCTCGGTTCATGTCTCGATGCATACGTGGCATTATTTTCCACGTGTCACCATATCATTGGATACGGGCGATGACATTTCGGACAAGTCATCATGCCAAATGTCCATGATGTGGCCGCCTACATGGCACTATTTGCCACGTGTCATACAATGATTGGCTACCGACACTCAGTTCACATGGCCTCGTCTCTGACACGTGTCGTGTTTCTATTGGTCCACATTTTGGTTAACTTTGATCGAATTTCTCTCTCCGCCAAGTGTCACATTCTGAGTGGTCTGTGTGGGCGAATCACAGATCGCCACATCACTGTTCTTATCAGATGAATAAATTCATCTGGATTGCCTCACTTAGTATTTTTCGATTGGGTTTTCGTTAATTTGACGACCTTCCCGATGGAATTTCACATCGAAATTTTGGCAGATAACGTTTTTGGGGTATTTGATCTCAAATCTTTTGTCAAATTTTTGAAATTCCAAATTTCAAAATTCGACTCCGGAGAGACTTGAACCAAAAACGGCGTTCGAGACAGAAAGTCGAATACTAAAAAATCATAATAGGTATCTTAGACAGAGACCAATAATATTTTTCGAAACATATTCGGAAAAATCTTGTTGGCTCTGATATCAATAAAGGAATCATATACCAATTAACAAATAAACAGTATAATAAATAGGTTTGACTTACTAACCTCGATTCCAGCTGAAGCTAGCAGGGAAGCAGGACCAGTTTTATGTTGGTCTTGTAAGCAAACCATGGTTGAAATGTCAACAGAAATGCCCGGCTGTTTCGTAGTCTAAATGTCACACATAATATATACAAGACTCAGGACAGGAGGTCGAAACCTCTCTCTCTCTCCTGTTGAGAGCTCTCTCTCATTTGTGTGTTTGTAAGAGTTGTGAAGGAAAAGAAGGAGCAAAGCTCCTTATATAGGCCCTCAAACTGGCTAATAGGCCCATTTCATCCCTAAGTCAATTGGGTTTACCAATTGGCCTTGGTTCACGTCCCGGTTCACACCTTGACTAATCGAGTTTGATTCTCCTCAATTGGACTTTTCAATTAGTCTCGGCCCACGGTCTGGTTCACACATCGGCCGACCGAGTTCGGTTCACCCGCCATGGGCAGACCACTTTTTCCAACAATATTCAATAAAATGAAACTTTAATTAAATTTGTTTTTCAAAAACGAAAGAAAAAAATAAAGAGAGAGAAAAGGATTGAAGAACTAATCAAACCTTAAAAATATGCACTAGATAAATTGCTTATTAATACTAAACACTAAGTGCCAAAAATTAAATGAAATTTAATTAAAAATGTAATTTTTTTTGAAAATAGTAATCTGAATTCACTAAAAAATAGTGATTTAATTTTTAAACTTGAATAAAAAAATTTAATTGATAATTTTGCCTCTCAAAAAATTAATTCAAAAAATTAATAATGTGTATATATTATGATTAATAAAGAACCACCAAATAATTTCTTGCCTAAGGCCACAAAAACCCTTAAGACAGACCTGATACTTATTATCATCAGAATATATGTTACACAAATTGCCGTAGTACTAGACATTTGTTTTAGAGACATTTAGCATTCCTGCAATCGTATTTGACATTACTTGTTGCAAGTTGAACTCATATGCATATCTTGCTATAGCAATTAATGTGCATATTTGCTCTGCAGTCATGCCTACGCTGAAAGGCCGAGAATGTGATCTCTCTAATATACTCTTTGATTATTATTATCGACAGGGACTCACAAGTTTAACACGTATAAAGCTAGGTCAAGAAATTAAATCACATAAAGATTGATTGTCTTCTTAAGAATTTTAAAGTTTTGGCCTTTTTAGCTCATTAACATGCATATGCCAAATGCAAATAGCTAGCACGTTTTATCTGGTTCAACTTTCTTGAACATCTTGTAATTTAATATCCTTATTAAGAACTGATCAAACCAAAAATAAATACACATCTACTTTTATATATAAATATTAGAATTGTTATACTCTGTGGTGACACAACAATTAAAAAATTAAAGAGATACGAAATTGCAATCCTTACCTTCATCCGTATACGGCATACTCAAGATAATTGCAGAGTCGTTAAGGAGCTGGCAGTATAGTTATATCTGCAACCAACGATATAGGGTTTGATGGAGGTATGTTTATGTATGGAAAAAGATATAGTTAAAAAATGAAAATCTTAAGATCAAAGAAATATCTTACAGAAAATTGCATCCTTGCTGAAATCTTGTCCAGAATGGGACCATTTTCCCCGTTTTTTATTTCAGATTTCAGCTACATATATGAATGCAACATGATTTACTAACAAATGGCCCTCACTTCCCACGAAGAGTTCTCTTCAATTCATTTTCTTTTCCGAGAAAATTATTGATTTTTGTTCTTTTAGAGAATTCTTTTGGAATATAAAAATGGGTAAATAATTGTGAGAGTGTATGGTTGGGTGGAGTGGAATGTCCTCTCCGTTGAATTCTCTACACAGTATGATTATGTGCAATATCTCTATCAAATATGGCCTGCCTGTATTCATACTCACTCCTTTGAGTATATTATACTTCTGGCAGCTACATTATACTCACCTAGATATTTCTCACCTCTCTATATTTCCAAAGCTACCCTCTTCCATTAAACACCAACAAGAGCATCAACATTGCTAGTTCTTAACTCATGGAATGGGTGATAAATACAGATAAATGTCATTCAACTAATTTAATCAGTCTAAAACTAGTCAGAAGATTTTGAAATTAGACATAATTCTATTTTAAGAAGCACCTTATAGTTTAGACAATGTGAGATACTCTTTCGATATATCGATATCTTGACATTGGAATTAATTCAAACACCAATGAGTTATAAATTTGTTGATATAATGTGGAGATACTTAATACATTATATAACTTTTTTCTAAAATACGTTATTTCTACAACTCACTTTAAAGTTTTAACTACCATCAATGGGCTGATCTACAAATTATCACATCCACGTTGCTACTATGAATGTTTTCAGAAATTAAAACGTCAAGTAATTATCATTTACATTAATCAATGTGCAATGGTATTAACATTAGTATCCAAATTATCTACAAAATAGAAGTTAAGCGACTACAGAATAAAATTTAGTTATTACATAACAAACTAAATAAGTTTTTTAGCCTCGTGGAGTCGAATTAATACATATTGTTTCCGTTGCATTTAATTTCCTCTTCAATTGTTTTCCCCTTACAGAGTTTTTTTTTTGGACAATGTGCACTTTCTGAGTCTGAGTTGACACAACTTGTTCATCTCAATATTCAAAGGGTATATTTGTCCTTTAGTAAATGTCAAAGTGCCAAACAACCAATGGAAGCTTTCCAGCTGGGCCCCTACTATTTTAGTATTTTAAAAACTCAAAAAGAAAATAGAGAAAAAGCAGGGAGTCATCCGCGTATGCAGAGGAGAGGCAATGCGGATGATGACAGCGAAAGAGATTTCAGCTGGTGGGGCCCAAAGAGCATTACAGAGGCGGCATCCCTAATCTATTGGTTGCGGCCAAGTTCAGACACCTTAACGGTTCCACGTCGGATACAACGGAGTCTAACCCGAAACGTGCGGGACCGTACAATGATTTTTAGCCGTAATGATGGAGCTGCGGGAGCCACATGATTAAATCCCAGCCCCACATCACCCGGGAACTCTCGCTTTTTATTTCTCTTGCACTTTCCTGATTTATTGTCTGTAATTAGTTAAGTAAGGACAAAATTCGCATGTCTGGTTCGATTCTCGGCGGTTCCAATTGGATTAACAGTTTCCCCCACGTGCTTCTTCAACCTGCTTCTTCTGCTGCATTTTTGTGTTTCAATTCAATAATAAACACAATTTTAACCGCAACTTATGTGTTAAAACTTGATAAAATTTAGATAAAATAATTGATGATGTGTCATGAGTCAGGTCGATTAGGCTACTCGTAACTCAGGGTCCCTGAAGTTGTCATGTGGGACGTCTGCTCAGCGTTTTTATTATTATTTTATTAAAGTCTGCAGTTCCTAACTCCTCAGTTTTTCAGTCGAAGCAACGTTGTTGTAGATGCCGTTAAATAAGGTGACAATTTTGTTGAGTGGATGCCACCTATTTTTAACGGCATTCTCATAACGTTGTTCGTTTGCCTCCATCCCGTGGTTGAAGCGTGCAGCCACCCGCTTCTAAAAAAAGTTGGCGTTTTGGTTATTGGACATTATGAAGTCTTCGAAAATAGTGATCCAACACTTAGCCAATTTGACGTCGTGTGGAGGGATCAACTTTTTGTACTTGGCACCGACGTCGGGACCTAGATTGCTTAGACTAATAGTAGGTTCGGGGGGTCCATTTCAGGAGTAGGAGAATCTCCTTGGGAACATGTCGTCGAACACCTATCCAACACGGAGATGTAAGGATTATTTTGTGAAAAAAAATTATTTTGTTAAAAATGATTGGGCGTAAAATTTTGAAAATTGTCAAAATTAGAAAGTGCGAGTTGATATGAAAATGGAAAAAATGAAGCAGTGTGATTGAATTGATAGTTTGTGAAAGAGGGAAAATTTGATGGATTATTTTGATAATATCGGTAGTTGGAAAAATTTGATGGGTTATTTTAATAAGATGATTGAATATTTTCATTGTTGGAATCCATAATTTTTGGAAAAGAAAATTGGAGTAGGAGTAATTTGAGAGTATGGAGAGAAATTTTTAGAGTTGAGAGAGTTTGGGGGAGAGAAATGGGTGTTTGAAGTGAAAAAAATAATAGAAAAAACTATGTTTAGGGGGTATTTATAGGAAAATGGGTAAAATTAGCCGTTAGGGACCAAAAGGGTAATTTTTCGGCCTCCAACAGTACTCCAACGGTAATATTACCGTTGGAGTAAATCTGATTGTTGGATCAATTAAATACAACGGTCATATTTAAATATTTTTTTAAAAAAAGGTAAATGTCACTGGATCTCACGCCTGACGAATGTAGCCTGTCATCCCGCAGGAGGAAGGGCTACCTGACAGGGACGTGGTAACGCGTCCCAGTCTGCGGGGCCTATTGTGGGCAGCCTTAGGGAGCACTATTCAAGTTTCAAAGTCGAAACTTAGGGTTAACAAGTAAAGTCCATTGATAATGTAACAATTAAATCTGTTTCGCTTAATAAGTTTGACAATGCGTCTCTCATTTTCATGTTATAAATTATACTTCATTTTACTCTTCTGTTCAGATAAGAAACTTAATTGCTTGAGCACCACTGTCTACTAGATGGAAAAGAAGAAAATCCACATCCCTTTTACTTTGTTTTTCAATAAAGGGTAGAAAATTTGAGAAATTTTAGAGCATTGAAATACTGCAGTCTAAAATATGTCAAATTTCTTAAGCGAAATAATTAAAATACTTAAACCTTAGATGACTTTGGAATTTAAAGACATTTTCTAAAATATAAATTCTGTTGTATACTCAGAAAATCACCATTAAATTATATTGTTTTTATTTTTTGTTTTTTGATAAGTATATTGTTTCTGTTTTATCATTTAAAATTTCTCATTTTATTTATTTTGTTAAAATTTTTAGCAAATTTATATAAATTTCTATTCACTTGAATGTGCTAAACTTACTAAAGCTAGTGTTGGAAAATGCGGTTCGCCCATGAAGAGTGAACCGAACTCGGTCGGTCGAGGTGTGAACCGAAACCGTGGACCGAGACCAATTGAAAAGCTCAATTGAGGAGAATCAAACTCGGTTAGTTAAGGTGTGAACCAGGACGTGAACCGATGTCAATTGACAAGCTCAATTGAGTTATGGATGAAATAGGTCGGTTGGGCCCATTAGGCTCGTTAGCCCATTAGAGGCTTATATAAGGAGCTTTACTCCTTCCTCTCATTGAACACCAACACACACACAAAGAGAGAGAGAGAGAGAGCTCTCAATTGGGAGAGAGAGAGGTTCGACCTCCTGTCCCGAGTCATGCACAGATCACGTGTGGCATCTAGACTGCGAAATAACCAAGCACTCTCGTTGACATTTCAACAGTGGTTTGCTCCTTGATAACGTTAGAATTTCGAAATTCCGACAAAAGATTTGAGATCAGCTTCCTTGATAACGTTATCTGCCAAAATTTCTTCACAAAATTCCATCGGTTTGAGGCAACATAGATGAATTTGTTCATCTGATCTGAAATGGTGACGTGGCATATTTTTATTGGTTGCACGCGGAACACTGAGATCACGACACATGGCAGTTGTAGAAGGATCAAGAAGAATTCGGAAAAGACACACGAACCAATCACATTTCGCCACGTAGCACACGGTCAAACAGTTAAAGTTGACTGCGCAAAACGTTGACGAATTATATATCGACATGTGGTTTTGTGCAGTCGCGACAAGTGGCTTCCGGCAACATCGATGCGTGGACGTATATGGCATCAACACGTGGCAACATGTTACTCCAACACGTGGTGATATATGTATGTGACACGTGACATCACCTGGATGCAACACATGGCATGCTGACTGGTCCGACACATCATCATGTTTAACCATTGATATGGTGACACGTGGCATAAGTGTCACATGTCGGACACGTCATCGTGACATGTGGCGTGTGTATCAGTCGACTTGGACCATTAAGAAATTGACATGTGGCCAATTCAGATTTCAACACATGTCTTATCGACATGTGTCACCACGCGTGTAGCTCGTGAAGTCGCGTGGACGTGCGTGGTAGTGAGCTGGGTGGCATGTGTGGGCGCATGACATATGTAGTAACCGCCATTTTTTGTTTTTTTTGGCATAGTTATTTTTGAATTTTTCTGAAATTTTTCGTATATTTTTCACAATTTTTTTAGTTCTTGAACTATTTTTTCCCAATTTATAGGTGTATAAATAGTGCTAAAAAATTGTGAGAAATTACAGCTTTTTGCCAAGAATTATTTTGAAAATTAGTTTTCAAAATTATTATTTTTAAAACGTGCAAATGTGGTTCTCATTTAGATAATTGAAATTAAATTTTAATTATTTAGAAAATACGCGAGTACGAATATACCCATTTTATTTGTAATTTATTATAAATATATGAATGAGGTAAAATCATGTTGTATTGAACATATTACAAATTAAGGAAGAATTTGCATGACTCCCAAAAGAGAGTATTTTGGGATGGTGGTGGTCGAAAAGAAGATTTGATTGTGCATTAAGTGTACAATGGTGATGAAAATTCACTTCATAAAATATTATGATACTCATAATTGGTATTGGTCTATACTAGAATTTCATGAAAACATGATTCTCTAAGTGTTGAAGAAAGACACTTAGAGATTCTAGTGAGTTAAGAACGTTTTGAAATTGGTATGTCCAA
>CAODLS010915720.1:0-33302 GCA_948243855.1 Flueggea neowawraea | reverse complement strand
CTAAGAGCAACAGAGAAGCATGGAAACTGGAAAAAGAAGTCCGGAAATTGATCCTGAAAGTTGTGAAGCAGAGAAAAGAAGCTGCGTACGAGGCAGACTTGCTGCAAATGGTTCTTGAAAGTGCAAAAGATAGCAACCTGAGCCAGGAAGCGACAGATCGGTTCATAGTTGATAACTGTAAGAACATATACTTGGCAGGTTTTGAGACTACTGCAGTTTCTGCAACATGGATCCTCATGCTGTTGGCTGCTAATCAAGAATGGCAAGATCGAGTTCACGATGAGATTCTTGAACTATGCGGACGTCATTTCCCTAATCCTGATGCTCTCCGCAAAATGAAACAGGTATATCAACAACTGATAGGAAAATAAGATCTCTTTAACTTTGGCATTGTTAAGGAAGTGTAAGATTTAGCGGATAACAAATTTTTGAACAGTAAGAAAGTAAAGAGACATAAAAAAAAATGCTAAATGCTATATGCTGAAAACATACTGAATTGTCGTTTCCACAATAACTTCATTGCAGTTGACGACGGTTATACACGAGTCGTTGAGACTGTATCCACCGGTGAGTGTGATGTCGAGGGAAGCATTCAAAGACATAAGATTCGGAAACATTAACGTTCCCAAAGGTGTGAACATTTGGATATTGGCAACAACACTGCATGCTGATCCTGAAATATGGGGACCAGATTCTTTTAAGTTCAATCCAAGCAGATTCTCAAATGGGATTACAGGTGCTTGCAAGTTTCCACACTTGTACATGCCCTTCGGTCCGCGGATTTGTCTCTTTCAGAACTTAGCCATGGTTGAACTGAAAATACTTGTGTCTATGATTATCTCCAACTTCTCCTTCTCTTTGTCTCCGAATTATGTTCACTCTCCGGCTCTTAGGCTGGTCATAGAACCAGAATATGGAGTTGATCTTCTCACAAGGAAGTTGTAAGCAGAACTAGACAAAGGTTCACTATGAAATCATAATAGCCTCATGATAAAAAATAAGGTTGTAATTTGTAAAAGTCTCATTGCATTTGAGTGCCTTTCATATATTAATAATAATTAGCATAGTTTTTGCCCTTCTTGTTCTGCTTCTGAATCAGTCCTATTATATGGTTTCATATCTGTAAATTGAAGAAATTAACTTCCATAATGTTTTATTTATTTTTCATCGAAAAGAAAAAAGTGTGGTCTCACCTATTTTTTCGCTTCCAAGGCTTTGAATAGATCAGTTTCACATGTACAACACACAACCGAACCTAAACGACACAACCTGAAAAAAAAAAAACAAAAAAGGAAAACACCTTTCTTTATACTCTTAACATAGAAGAAGTCAGAACGAAAAGGCATTGCCTTGAACCACTTACTTGGATTATCAGATTGGCAAGAAGGAAACATGGATGAACCAGAAAGTGTTGATTCTCAATTTTTTAAAGAGATTGAGAAACCCCATATTGAGATTGAAAATGACAAGGATTCATCATCTTCTTCTGATTCTGAGATTGACAAGTACACAATGTTGCACTCTTCAGGCAAAAACCGCTTTTTCGGACGCCATAAACCTCTGCAGTTGGTTCTTGGCGGTGGACAATGTAATCCTAAATCTTTTTTTGCTTCCACTACTTTAATATACTGGTTTTTATTTCCAATTCTGAACAACTAACGCTGTCTGTGGTGGTTCTGTTCAGCTGCTGATGTTATTCTGTGGCGAAACAAGAAGACATCAGGAAGCATATTTTGTGGTGTCACGATCATATGGCTTCTCTTCGAGGGTGTAGGTTACCACTTGCTTACTTTTGTTTGTCATTCGCTCATTCTTGCATTGGCAACGTTGTTCGTGTGGTCTAATTTGGCATCCTTCATTAATGTGCAAGTCCCTCTCTATAAATGCTGTTTTGCAAAGTCTATAAATAGTGATTCTTCTTTATACATTTTTTATCTATGAGGAATTTCTATTCAAATCATTCTGGTTTTTTTATTTATGAGAATCATAAAGAGTAATCAGAATCTATATCATTTTCTGATACAGGTCGCCGCCGGATTTTCCAGAGTGTGTAGTGCCGGAAGGCTTACTTGTGAAATTTCTTCTTTGGCTGAGAGCTCAACTTATTTTAGTAATCACCACCTTTAGGGACGTAGCATCTGGGAAGGATTTGAAGAAATTTCTGATGGTAATTTATCGTTTCCATTACAAACTCAGCAGAATGCACATTGTATCTCACCAGTGACCAGAATTTTCATCTGCAGGTTGTTATGACCTTGTGGCTTGTCTCTGTTCTTGGCAATTGGTTCAGTTTTTTGACCCTTTTCTATTTTGGTGAGGCATTTCTTGCTTATTAGTATATCTCTGCAATCACTGTTAGTTTCTCCTGTAACTACTGTCGTCCTGTCAGGATTTCCGACAGGTGGTAGATCTTAATTGTGAAATGTGAAACCCGAATGACCTTTCATAACAAGAATGTTTTTATGTCTGAGATAATCCAAAATGGTTGGTGCAGTGTTTGTGATGATGCAGACAGTGCCAATGCTGTACGAGAAGCATGAGGACACAGTAGATACTTATGCTGAGAAGGGTTGGATTGAAATAAATAAGCAATATGCTGTGCTTGAGGAGAAAGTTCTCCAAAAGATTCCAATGTTCACCGGTAACAAGGATCATAAGCAGCACTGATAATAAGCCAAAGTGTGACAATTTCCAAATTCAGAAACAGAGCTCAAAACTATGTTTGTTACTGCCTTTTACGTCTTATATAGTTGAACTCATGAAGATTTGGAGGCAGCGGCAGTTTTGAGTTGGTTCTGTGTTTGTTACAGTGTTTGATTGCAATTTGTTAACACATTGTTCTGCTTGTTTCTCCAAATGCCTCTACAGACTTCACATTAGAAAATCATTCTTACGTAGTTGAACTGTTTTGCTAACTCAAATCATTATAAGAGAATCACAACGTCTTAAACTGATATCACTAATACATTAATAAAATTTCTCAATGATAGCCAAAAAGAAACACGACTAGCAAAATGAGGGGGGAAAGTGCTCTATACTTTTGATTCTTTTGATTTAGGAGGCAAGAAGGATTCTCACCATCCAAATTCGTACTTTGGATATGGTGCCACCAATTTTTCTGGCTTCTCGAACTCCAGAGTTGTCGGATTTGAGGCTAGAGCTTCTTCTATGCTGTCAGCTTCATAGCTATCTGATAAAACCCGGTCCAATCTTAACTTCATGAACCTGCCAAGTCATACAACACGGGAAGATATAAAATTCAACAAGCTTATTTCTTGTCTAAATTTTCAAAGTGGCAGGAAAAGTTGAGAGAAAAAGGCATTGATGAACTGTAATCGCTCTTGCCCAGAACAAGAAAGTGTAGAATTTAGCTTGTTAAAACTCCGTTCACAGGTACTAACAACTTCAGTTTTCTCTCTTAAAAAAAAAAACAACTTTAGTTTTGTTGCAATTGGCCAAATAGACATCCATTGAGCGCTTGTTTCGATAGTAAGATTAAAGAGCCTAGTGATCAGAGTTTGCAATTGACCAAATTGAGCTAGTTTGCAAAGCAAGCGCAAAATTCTTGATTTACCTTTAAGAAAGTTTGGCTTGCACATCGCATCCATTTGTAACAAGCCAAACAGAGAGAATAAAACAAAATCATAATGCATTCTGGAGTTCTAGCAAGATTTTGCCTTTGTTTGCATTGAAAACATTGACAAAACAATTTCATTTTTTTTTTGCCTTTATGCATACTGTTTTTTCCCGATTCATTGGCTCCATTAGAGACTCGAAACCTTCCATCAAAACTCCAGTATAAACCACTACTCCACTGCGGTGTTTATTTTCCATATGTTGAATTTGCATATGTATATCACAATTCATGCATATTGTAATTCTCAAAAACGTGTCGATCTCTCCACCTTTTCACTATGCAATCTACCAAGTCTATGAATCTACAATCTTCTATCGACCACTCAATCTACCAAATGTATAATCATAAAACTTCATGATAATTGATACATGCTTTGAGCTTTGGAGTCATCGCCATCCTATGATCCATACAGACATTTAATGCAAACACAATGGAACATAAAAAGCTAGTCAGAGCACATAAAACAAACAGAAAGGCTGAAGAGAAATATACTTACGTGATCCACGGACCATTTGTGGAGACAAGAGCAACGGCAGGTCTCTTTAATCTCTTAGTAATGTTGGGGAACTTGTCCAAGAACTTTGGCTCAATTACGAGCCAGAAATCTTGCTCTTTGTTACGCTCTCCATACGTTCGAAGCCTCTCAAACAACTGCTCCTTGAAGTGCTCCTCTTCATCAAGCATAAATTTGGCATTGCAACAACAAAATAGTACTTATTGGCTTCTTCCTACATTACCCAAATCCAAAAAAAAAATTTGAATGATCAGTTCTCTTGAAATTCCCATTAAACCAGTGTTGTCAAAAGCGCGCCCAAGGCGCAAAGCAAATGATCTCAACAAAGATTTCACGAGTAAAGCTCCAATCTTTCACCAAATAAACAAGCAATTCTAATATCCATGCATTGAAAAATTATGGGTTTAATTATTTTTGAAGAATTCAGCTGTGATTAAGATCAAATACTAGAGCTTTTAAGCTAAAAGAGAAAGCAAGGAAGCCAAATTAACCTTGTCAAGAGGATTGGAAGAGGAACTAAGCTGGTCAGAGTCAACAGCAGAAACAGCAGTCTTGAAAGTGGAAGAGGATAGGGTAGGGGTGGAGAGATTAAGCGATGGAAATGCAGCCTTGGACCCAAACTGTGAAGAGCTTCCTGTGATAATGGTGGCAGTGTTGTTGTTAGGAACCAAAGCTAACGCCTTGGCAGCAGCATGGTGTGTGGAAGCCTTGGCTATGGCTGCAGCTGAGGATCCCACTGTGAGACTTAACTTCTTGCTGCTGTTAGCCTGTTTTTTTGGTGGTAAAGTTGGGTTCTTGAAATGCAGAGATGAAGTGTAGGAAGAGAGAAGAGTTACACGAATAGAAGCAAGGCAATATGGGACAACCTTATCTGGTTTATCGGGTTAATTATACTAATGTTCACAAAAATTTTGATTTAGTTAAAAAAATACTAGACAATAATTATTATTAATTTTTTACTTTAAAAAGATCATTTTGATCAAAAAATTTAATAAATTAAACATAAAGTATTATATAAAAGTGTCACTTTTATTTTTATTGATATATTTTTTGATAATATGACAATTAATGAAAAGTCTGATTCGACCTAATTGATTTATTTGGCGACCTGTCTGTATTTAACCTATCTAATTTGTCGAGTTTTATGGACAAAATGACTCTTTTGAAACAAAAAAAATAGTAACCACTAACTGACCGATTTGACGACTCGCCTGTGTCCAACTTGTCTCGTTTGTCAAATTTTTCGGCCAAAATAACCTTCTTAAAATAAAAAAAATAATTACTGTATAGTATTTTTTTTTTGTAATCAAACCTAAATAACACAATTTTTTATGACTATTGGTATAATTAATCCGTGATTTATCTACAGACCAATATCTTTAACTTTGTAACTCATTTACATTTTTTTATTACTATGTTGCATCTTGGATCTGGGTCTGGTCTTTTTGGGTCTGAAATCATTTTCTTTATTTTTTGTGTTCGCATCCTGTAATTATACAAGTTACTGAAGTTACTTTCGGAAACCATCGACGACAAACGGCCGAGCCCACAGAATTGGTACTCCGTCTCCCATTTAAAACTTTGAGTTGTAAACTATATATTTACACAACGAGAAATATCAATTTCGTATTTTTGAACACGTCCAAATACATTAAATTTGTTTTACAAATGTCACCACAATGAAACATGTTCTCAAAATTGGCACAATCAAATCGGATAAAATTGATTTTCTCATCCAATTTTTCATCCATTATTCTCTCTCTCTCTCTCTCACGTAGACAAAGCGGAGCGCGATGTCTAGATCTTTCTCTTCCTCATTCGCGCTCTCATTCATTAGATGTCGTTCTCCTCCGCCCTTTCCCATCTCGCCTTTGATCTCCACGCAATGCGATCTGAAACATCGGAGGAGGACATTTGATTTTGTTCACAACAGTAGCATACGGTGTTCTCGCGATCTGAAAAGTCAATCTCATATGCGAACGGCGGTGAAGGAGATGCAAGACTATTCGAAGGGAACTAGTGGCGGAGATAGGTTGGCGGCAACGATTTGTGGTCTAATGATATGTTGGCGGTGACTAGAATTTTCCAAACCCTAACTGCCGTGTGTTTATGCAATTTATAAGTTAAGTCCATTAAATATCATGAAATTGCAAAATTAGTCTCTGTTGTTGTGAAATTACACTTTGTAAACCTTGTATACGTGGTGTAAAACATGAAAAAATGAAAATTTTAAAGGGATAATATAGACAAGTACACTTGTATACACCCATGTACACATGTCCACACCAATAAATTAGGTTAATAAAAAAAAATACAAATGCCTTGCACACTTTTTTGCACCAATGTAAACCTATGTACATCATCGAAAATTCATTAAATCAGGTTTTATAAAAAAATCGTGAATGTTTTTGTACACTTGTAAACACCATGTACACCTTTTGGAAAAATTACATTTTTAAAAAAATTTACAAAAGAACACTCAATTTCTCACGAATTTCCAAAAAAATGGTATTTTTAATATGCAATTATCTTTTTGTGGCATTTTTAATAGTTGGAAACTAGTGAAAACATTTTTTAAAATTTGATAGTTTAATTTGCCGTAAAAGCGTGTGTAATACCCCACCCATTTCGATTATGATTCCTGTAGCTTCTGATCTAGTTTGATTTGATATTTGGAATAGTGGGAGTATTGATTGATGATCCTTGATGTTTAATGATGATTATTACTTGAGATTTGATGTTGTTAAGTTTCGAGAATGATTCGGGACAAGTTCAACAGCAAGAAAAGTCGAGTAAGTGAGTTGGAACACCGTTTACATACGTTAGTGTTTTCCCTAATATACTTAATCTGAGGAGAGGTTCACGTACGTGAGAAATAGCCTTAATGTACGTGAACTGGGTTTTAGACATGATCAACGTACGTAAGTTTTCCAGTGGTGTACGTGAGGTCGGGTCCGATGCTTCTGGATGCAATTTTTGACATCGATGATGTACGTGAGATGCTTGGAAACGTACGTGAATGTTCCTTAACATACGTGAGCCTTGATCTGTCAGTCTTTAAAGCCCCCAACAACCCAACCCTTCGTCATTTACTCTCCTCTCTCACTCAAATATTTCTCAAACCGTGTGAAACTCTTCTACATTGTTCCTTCATCATTCCTATACAATTTTTGAGGTAAGATTACATCTCTTTCTTGATTTTTACTTCATTTTCATGCTTTGATTCTTGAAATCCGTTTGGGGCCGAATTGATTTAGGGTTCAAATTTTCTAATGATTTTGAGTTAATGGATGCTAAAGGTTGTTATATTAGGTTATATTGAGGTTAGATAAACATGGATTGAGCTTGGAATCGTGTAATTCGACTAGTTATGGTTCGGGCTAGGGTTAGGTTCAGATTTTGGGTGATTTTGGATGATTTTGAGTTGTTTTGTTGTATTTGGTTATAGATTTATGTTTTTAAGGTTGATTGGGAGTAATGTGGATGGTTTGGAGTGTTGGGTATCGATCAATACAGATCATAGGTTGTCTTTGGATGATTTTTCGCCGAAAGGACAAAATATGATATTTTGCATATTGCAGACCAGATTTGTAATTTTGAGAGTTTAGGGACTGGTTTATAATTTCTGAGAGTTCGATGGCTTATTTGAGAATTTTGATGACTTGAAGGATTGTTTGGTAATTTGAGAACACTTTAGGGACTAATTTGTAATTTTCCAATGTCTCGGGACTAAATGGTAATTTTACAAAAGTTGAGGAACTAAACTATAATTTTACGCAGATTCCAATTTTTGTGGTTAGAGTGTTAGATCTTCGTTCTAAATAGGTTTTTTGTCGTCGTGCGAGTGTCTGCATCTGTATTTGCATAACATACATTTTTGTGTACCGTCACAGTATCACATTTTAACATGTCTTTGATATATTTTTTCCAACTTCTTATTCCTGCCAGCACAATCAACCACCTACTAATGGTACTTGACTGGTTTGTCATTTTTGGACATCGGGTGAGTGAGATGGCAGTTTCAGACACATAAGTTGTGTTTTTTGAAATTCTATTTTTGCTATGTCTGGCATTACTCCGAAATTTGAATAATTAATGGTTTGACTAATTAATAATATGGCTTATGTGATTATTAATATTCCGCTTTTGTTTTTGATAATTAATATTTATATAAGGTATATAAATATTTTTATGGAAAATAATTTATGTTTCTAATATCTAAGTATATATAAATATTTTCTGTAAAATGATTTTTGATCTGCATGTTCGTCTAGTATATATGGTATATGTATATTTATAGTTTGATATGGGGCACCTGTACTACGTAGGGTAAACGTAGTCGTTGGTATATCAATGCACAGTCAATGCGTAGTTACCAGGGTTTGGTGGTAGCCATGTGTCCGGTCAGACGCATGTACTATGTTTCTGATTTGTGGCTGAGTCTACACTTATTATTTATATATCTCCATTTCTGGTCTCATATATGTCTCTAATATATGATATATATATGATGTATATATTATGTATTTTTGTCTGTCTGTTGTTTGCTTTGGTTGCGAATGATTTTGAAATGAATTTTTGAATTATTATTCTGTATAAATCATGTATATGTATATACACTTATATTTGCATGTGATATTTTTGAAAGGTTTTCAAAACGGTTTATGCGAGGTCTCAGATGCGATTTGGAGTGTCGTTTCCTTACTGAGTTCACTCACCCCCTAAACATCTTTCAGATACATTTTTGGCATGTAGCAGCTGTTCGACATCTTATTCTCAGTGAGACGTTCCATTTGATAGTGAGTATCATTTTGATTCGAGCTCCTTTTATTTTTGTTTAGAGCTCTACACTGGGTTGTTGTTAGGTTATTGGGTTTACATTTTGTCTTTTAGATTTATATTTACATACTGATATATTTTCATATCTACCTAATATTACGATTTCGTTTTGTATTACTTAATTATATACATATATGTTCAGTATAAAATGTTTTCTACTTAACAATTGGTTTGATAACTATTTTAATCGAATAAGTCGGGTATAATGTCTGGATTCCGGGCTTGTAGAAGATGGGTCAGACTTTCTTAAATGATCCGTCTTATACGCCAATCGTGGTTCAGAAATGGGTTGTGACAGCGTGATTCTCCCTAAAACTTAATCTCATTGTTTTTGTTCTTGATTCTTCTCTTTTTGTGTCCCTTTTACTTGGGCCTTGAATTAAATCAACAAAGGAGGATTATTTTCGGGTCGTTCAATCACTATCTAAATACTAAGAAAAGTAAGCATTTTTGGGTTGTTGCAACTCTCAATTATCTACCCATTAATATATTCATTACCTATTTAAATGCTAATTGTTTCTAACTTAATAGCAGAAAAATCATCAAGATGAAATTCAATAATCGTAATCCACTTTTCCTTCTAAAAATCATTGAAAGAATCAATTTAAAGAAGTTACATATATAAAAAGAAGTAGTTAGATATTCATTTCATTAAAACTACCATTAATCTCTTGCAAAATTTCATCAATGATTGAATAAAATACATCAACTCGATAATGAATATTGTAAACGTTTAAGATTCTATGCCTTGATCTTTGTCCAATCACATGCAAATCATCCATGTTACGGATGCGAATTTCTTTCTGCAAAAAAGGAAGAGACATCACTGAAAAAAGATGTATATTCGTCATCCCACAAAACTCAAATTTCTGGAGCCAATTTAAAATATATTATGCTCTAAATCTATCTTCTGCATTAGAATGATCAACCGCAATAGTATTAAGCACATCAATTATTGAAGAAAACATTATATTAAGATTTAAAAATGACTCATAAAGTGAACCCCGACAAGAATCATTGAGCCTAACTATACCAAGTTCTTGACTCAAGTCTCTTTCACCTTCAAGTTCACATATTTGCAATGCCTGCATGACCTTTTTTTGGTTTGACTTTCTTTGAGCGTATCTCTACGTTTATATGAAGCTCCAACCACTTTCAATATATTACTAACAATGTTTAACAAGCCATTGAGCATTATTATGATTCTTTTTTTGGCAACAACCACAAGTGTTAACTAAAGTTTATGAGCAAAACAATGCAGTATGCTGATGATTTTTCCTTCATAATTAAAGCTTTAAGACCATTAATTTCGCCTTGCATATTGCTTGCACCAACACAACCTTGTCGATGTATTATGGATGGACTAAAAAAGTACTATGAAAGTGAATCATAAATAGCAGCTTTTAATGACAAAGCAGTAAGAGTTACCAACATGTGCAAGTCCAAGAAATCTCTTTCAAACATATCCTCTTTTGTCTACAAAACGTAGAACAATAGTCATATGCTCCTTGTGCAGCACATACTTGAATTCATCAACAAATATTCCTATATAATCACTATCTAACTATTCAACAATTTCTTTATTAATTGTTTCTTTGGCACAAAAATGAGTATGGGTTAAATGCCCTCTTCTGCCGCTGGAGTTCTGGTCAACTGAGCTTTTGAGTCGAATTGGAAGTCTGCTAGGTACTCCTCTATTTGCTGATCATTGTACATTTACAAGAGAACGGTTGAGCTATGCGAGGCTGTTAGTAGAAATGGAGGTGCAGGGTCAATTTCCTGAAACTGTTACTTTGGAAGATGAGGAAGGACACCAATTCGTACAGAAGATAGAATATGAGTGGAGGCCGATTCTTTGCACTGTTTGCCAAGGTGATGGGCATACTCATACACAGTGTCCTAATCTGAAAGGGAAACTAAAGCAGGTCTGGGTGGCTAAACAACCCCAGCCTAAGCAACCAGCTACGATTCATCACCCTACAAATGGCCCAGTGATGGATGTAAAGACAGTTGAGGAGAGGATACTGCCTATGCTGAGTAACAATGTTGATACAACCTTTTCTCAGGGTGTTAGCAGTGTTCACTCGCCTTCTTCCATGAAAGACAAACATTTTGATGGGGTTGTTGTATCTAAATCTGTAACCACTCATGGTGTGCAAGCAATATTGGATTCTACTTTGCAAAAGGAACCATTGATAGGTAGTGATGGTAGGAATAAGAGGGTGGGCAAACCTCCTTCTAGATACCAATGCTAGCATCATGGAACATTAGGGGATTAAATGATCCCCTTAAGCAACCAGAAGTCAAAAATCTGGTTGCTAAACATAACCTGTGGGCTATTGGGATTATTGAAACAAGGATACGTGAAGTCAATAAGGTTTGGATCTGGCAAAAGATTAATATATTTAATTGGTCCCTTATCACCAATTACGACCATGCTTCCCTGGGAAGAATCTGGATATTATTTAATGACACTATGATGTCTATCAGGGTGGCGTCAAGCTCGTCTCAGTTCATTCATTGCCTAGTCCAATGGAACTCTCTTACTTTTTGTTGGACAATCATATATGTTTCAAATAATAGTATGGAGCGAAGGCATCTTTGGGAAGCTCTAAAGGTACTATCTTCATCTATTAATTGCCCATGGCTTATCCAAGGGGATTTTAATTCAATTCTATATGATTTTGCAGGAGCTAGGGTAATCCTGTTGATGGTCGTTCTTGTGATGAGTTTTTGGACTGTATCAATTACTGTGAATTACGTGAATTGCAGAAACTTGGCTGGCATTTCACTTGGACTAACAATCAGTCCGAGGATGAACGTATTTGAAACTTGATCATTGTTTGGTTAATACCTCTTGGGTTGACAGTTTTGGAGATTCGGATTACCATGCTTTGGCTCATGGAATCTCGAATCATTCCCCTTTGGTTGTTTCTATTCGCTGCTCTTCAAGGAATGGTGTTAAACTTTTCTGCCTCTTTGATATATGGCTGATCCATCCTTCTTTCTTAGAGATTGTACAGGATGTGTGGCAACAAACTATACATGGCTGCAGAATGTTCTCAATTTGGAAGAAGCTTATGCTTTTAAAGAGGAAGCTAAAAGGTCTTACTTATGCTCAATTTTCTGATAAATCAAAAAGGGTCCATAATTGTAGGCTCTTATTAGAGCAGATTCAGGTTTCCCTTCAACTTAATCCTCTTGATTAAATTTTATTGGATGAGGAGAGAGCTATCTCCAATGAATTCAAAAGCTTACTCTATGCAGCAGAGCAATTTTATAAACAAAAAGCCAGAGAATGATGGATTAGATTGGGGGATTTTAACACTAAGTACTTCCATAATTTAGTAAAATCTTGTAGAGCTCATAACAAAATCACCTCCTTATCACTCTCTGATGGGACACAGGTGACTAAGCAATCGAATGTTGCTAAAGCCATGATTGAGTTTTACCAAAACCTCATTGGTAGCTCTGCATATGGAAGAATTCATGTGGAATGGGAAGTACTTCAAACTGGCCTTGTCATAACCAATGATGAAGCATCCACATTATGTTATGAGGTTACTACTATAGAGATAAAATCTATATTATGGAGTATTGATGATAGTAAGGCCCTAAGTATTGATGGATACCCTAGCTCATTTTTTAAATCATGATGGTCTATTCTTGGTGATGATGTTGTGCAAGTTGTTAAAGTTTTTTTCACAATGGGAAGCTCCTTAAACAGGTAAATTCCACAACTCTTACTATCATTCCCAAGATTGCTAGCCCCTCGTCTCTAAATGATTAAACATGTTGCTTATTGTACTGTTTTGTACAAAATAATCTCTAAAGTCCTCACAGCTCGGTTAAGCAGTATATTGCCTAGAATTATTCATAAATATCAGTCAGCTTTTGTTGGGGGAAGGAGTATTATTGATAACATACTCATTGCATATGAACTGATGAGGAATTACCATAGAAATTCTAGTAAAGCAAACTGTGCTTTCAATATTGATCTTCAGAAAGCATATGACTCTATTCACTGGGACTTCATGGAGGAGGTTTTGACTGGTCTTAACTTCCCTAGGAGATTCATTCAGTGGATTATGACTTATGTGCGTACTTTTCTTTATCCCTTATGATCAATGGCAATATTGAAGGGTTTTTTTTCCTGACTAGCGTGGTTTGAGGCAACTTTTGATCTTCGAAAAGTTGCTTGCCTCATTTAAATTCCACACTGGCTGTCGAAGTATCAAATTGGTTCATTTGTCCTTTGCTGATGACCTCATAATCTTCAGTCGTAGGCATTTGGAATCTGTCCAAGCTATCAACTACATCTTGTTGCATTTCTAGGCTGTTTCTAGTTTGCAGATAAATGACTTTCTGCTGTGTGTTGCTGTTTCCCTCAGAGGAGTGTTAAAAGAGCCTGGTTTGCATGGATATGTGTAAACCTGTAAACAGTGGTACGGGTTATAGTCACTGTAATCCTGGATTCAAAGTTTTTCAATTGTTATTGTTATGTTTATGCACTTCCTGGACAAATAGAATGTTTTATTTTTAGAAGTGCGTTTTAAACATCCTGGCAGGGGTTTCTTCTATTATGTCAATGATGTCAATATGCAAACTGCTCTATTATGTTTTTTTTTTCACTGCCATTAATGTGAGAAAATTTATATATCACGTTATAATGTTTTTTCATGTCTGTTCCTATTTCAGCTCTTACTGAGTCTGCCAAAGGGAACCTTCAACAATTTGACTTTACTAGTCATTAACAAAATTCTATGCAAGCATTTACCATTATTTTCCTTTTCTATAGGTTTCCAAGTCACTTCAGGAGGCAGGAATTAAGACTGGAATGTATCATGGTCAAATGGGAACCAAAGCTCGTGGGGAAGCCCACAGGTTTTTATTTATCAATGTTGCAATTTATGCAGTAGAAGCATCGAGATATACTTCTGTTAATTCAATTGTTTACTGTTTCATCTCAGTTATCACCTTACAGAAAACTGCTTACTACTAATTTTTTAATTTAAACTGTTATTTTTTATTTTTTCAGATTATTTGTTAGAGATGAGCTACATGTTATGGTTGCAATTATTGGCTTTGGCATGGGTATTGATAAGCCGAACATAAGAAAAGTTTTTCATTATGGATGTCCAAAGAGTCTAGAGTCCTATTATCAGGAAAGTGGACGTTGTGGTAGAGATGGAATAGCATCTGTATGTTGGCTTTATTATACAAGAAGCGACTTTGCTAAAGCTGATTTTTACTGTGGAGAAATAAAGACAGTAAGTAAAATTTGTTTCTTCACTTAAAACTGTTTAGTTTTGTTTTTGGCTCTTTATAGTTTTGTTGATTTACCATGGTTATAACTTATCCATAGCCAAGAATTTGAAATTTCTACTCTACCTGTTCTTGGGAAAGAAATTACTGCAAATTTCTTTTTTCTTATTGATTTAGTCCTTTTACTTAATAGGTAAATCAAAGAAAGGTTGTGACTGAATCCCTGCTTGTTGCACAACACTACTGCTTACTGACAACTTGCAGAAGAAAGTTTTTGCTTCATCACTTTGGGAAGAAATTTCTGTTAGTGTAAGACCTAACCTCAAGTACATTGTATCCAGTTTATATTTTATATATATATTATGAGGCATTGTTTTATCTCTTTATTATTACTGTGCATGTTTAAATTGATAAAACGTTAATGAATAGTGATTCTGCTTAAATTATCAAATATGTGATTTGAATAGTAAAACCTTGAAGCATAAAATAATATTATTCTAAATATCTCTAGTCAATTATTGTTATGGGAGTGACAATAAACCAATACTAGTATGTGCTCTGTGATATGATCATGTTTTTCTGGTCATAGAATATGAGATATCAATCAGAGAATATAGAACATGTTAGAGAACAATGTTTTTGGATCGATCCGCTTATGAGAATACTACATAGTTGAAAGGTCATAAGTATTTCTCATACAATGCTTATATTTGAATCCCTCCACCTAAAATCACTATGGATTCTTGGGCGATTTCTCGTATACTTTGACATACGTCTAACGTTATTCGTAAATGAATGACAAGTATGGGTATGATTGGGTATGCCAAGAGTCATGCTAAGAAACATGAGTGAAGTGAAGAGATTGCATCTCTCGAGAAGAGAGAAGATATCACCGGTCACTTGATTAGTGAAATTGAGTAGCGTGTGACCACACCCAAATAAGATGATAAGTGTTATCGTTTATTTGACTTAGTCAGGATCACTAAAAGATCAAAAAAATGTTTTAGCATAAATAATGGTGATCTGTTCCATGCCTTATGCTAATTCAGATATCGGAAGGCAAATGGTTGTATAAGATTGTATTTAGGTTACGTTGATTTGTAATTAACATTTAATTCAATTTGGGTAATCATAATCAAGACCAATTATGATTTATGAACTTTAAATTAATTTTGGGATTCATTGCCAACATTGAATGAACTTATAAGATCGCACACAATAAAAGTCTGGGTTAAGACTGAGACTATTTTTCTTGTCGGGCCATTAATTTATGTTAATGATTAAAACATTATGAAATGGGCTCTTGGTGGATTTGACACACTCATTTTTAGGCCATAAAGAATTATGAATTCGGCTTACTAATGTTGTTTTAATTAAAAGGTTTAATTAAATAATTAAAAGGGAATGAAGAAGACTTCTTGTTTAAGTAGGATTTATACAAGAAACTATCTCCTATTTTATAGGAGGAGAGATACCGACCACACAAGGTATGCAAACAAGGGTTTGTGAAAGAGATTGTGGCGCACACACAAGTTAATTCCAATTAGGTTTGGTCTCCTATTTTTTAGGAGTTTTGACCGGTCACAAATTGCTTCATATCTAGGGTTTTATTTGTGAAATAAATACTCTAAAGGTTGTGGAAAAAAGGATGGCAGAAAATACACCAATCCCTAAAAGGATTTCGGAAATTCCTTACTCTTCCTTTGTGCAATTCTAGCCGAAACACAAAAAGCAAGAAAAGAGTTTTTGAGTGCTAGCACACGTGATCCTAACCCTTTGATCTTGTGTGCGTGTGAGAATAGAAGGGAGTTGTCATTTGGCAGTCCCTAAGTCAGTAACAATTCGACATTAGCTAAGGAGAAAGGGATCAAATTTCGATCCGGGCTCTTTTGGTGTTTGTTGAATTTCGGTCATCAAAGTGAGAGGTAATAAAATTCTGCACTTAATTTAATACGATTATATTATCATACTTGGATCTTGTGGTGTGTTTTTTGTGTTTTTCCGCTGCATATAATGTTGATTAGTCGAATAAGAAACCCAACAGTGGTATCAGAGCGTCTAGTATGCTTAATATAATTGATTATGTGAATGGTTTGCCATGTTGAAATTCAGACTATTGCATGTTTTAATTGGTTAAAACGAATCTCGAACTTTATGGCTGGAACCGAATTGTTTTAAATGGTTTAAAACAAATCTAGAATTTTATTTCTTATGGCTGGAACCGTATTGTTTTAATAGTGTAATTCAGAATCTGATTTTGTTGGTCATGTACATGCCAAATATGTCTGACACATTTAGAGTTTTATTTTGAATGTTTATAAACAAAACAGAAACTGAATTGTATTATTAATATGGACTGGTTATGTGTTTGACATAAAATGATTCATAACTAGTTTAGGTTTTAATAGTTGAAACCAAACATGTTCATGATGCTCCATTTAATAACTGGACTCATAACTGATTGATAAGATCATTGCCGAATTGTTACTGCCCTATGATGTTCATAACTGATTTTAGGTTATTAGTATGAAACCAAATCTGATTTTTTTGTTTCTTATCATTGCCGAATACATGTTTGAATTAAAAGATGTGTTTTAATTATTCATGTGCAATGTCAGATTTTGTTTTGATGCATGTCGTATATGACATGGCTATTTGCATGCATTGCCAAATGTGTTTTACATAATTTGTTCATGATTAAAGTGTTTTTGTTTCATGTCGAATTATGTATTTCATATAGTTTATATGTTTATACTTTAATTTGTTAAATCATAACATGTAAAAGTATTAAGAGGAATTGACTAGAAAAATCGATGGCACTCGTTGATCTAGTAGTGTGTTTAGGGTTATCAAAGAACGACCCATTTGATGAGTTTGATCAAAGAGTTTGACCTAAAATACGGCCTGCATGTCATTTATTTTATGTAAAATTTTATTTTTCATAGAATAGATTTAATTTATAAATAATGAAGATTTTGTAATCAAGACAAGAGACGGAGCCCAAAAAGGAGGGAAAGCCGGCCCAACTCGAAGGAAGACATTGGATGTAGCTTCTTAGAGTTAGGATATGGCCCATGATGTCTCACGTTTAAATTATGCACTTTTCTATATATATATATATTATGTATGTGTGAATGTATGGAAATCTGTTTATACCATGTAAGTCGTTACAAACTAAATCCCTACAATAGTAAGTCACGAAGTGACTTCCTAATTCGAAATCTTGTCAAGGCATCGACCGTCGAAGCGTAGGCTATGCCAAAGTTAGGCACATTAGATTATCTTTGTGAGACAGGGGTTAGGATAAATGTTAAGCCTAACACTCGAATGCAGGTTCAACTTAATATGGGTAGTGGGACTGTCCCGACCGTAGGCATTAAAATGGGATAGTGTCTAACATAAGATGTTAATTCCATTCGATCCAAGAATTATATATATGATATAATTAGAAAGAGTTCCTATCTAAATAGCTAAGTCTTAGGTGTACAGACTCAGCTTGACTAAGGCGAAGTGAAATATGGATCTTGGCCCACAATAACTAACACATATTATTTAAAAAGGATATTAATTTGAATTGTGAGATTATAATTATAAGACCTCATATCTAAACTTGCATTTACATTTTTGTAGATTGAAATGACATCAAACAATTCACAAAAATTTTCATTGCGATCCGTCCTTGAGAAGGACAAGCTCAATGAGACTAACTTCATTGACTGATTTCGAAACTTGAGAATCGTTCTTAAACAAGAGAAGAATCTTAAAGTCCTAGAGCAAGCTTTGCCCAATGAACCGGCTAGGAATGCCACAAATGCTCAAAATGAGGCATTCAAAAAGAAAAAGAATGACTCCAATGATATGACATGTCTCATGTTGGTAACTATGAGTTCAGAATTGTAAAAGCAATTCGTGGATATGGAAGCCTTCGAGATCATGACTCGTCTCAAGGAAATGTTCCAAGAGTAAGTCTGTCATGAAAGGTTTGTGACAACTAAAGCGTTGACTTCTTGCAAGATGGCTCCAAGGACTGCAGTAAGTGCTCATGTACTCAAGATGAAAGGGTATATTAATACTCTTAAAAAACTTGATGTACACATTCGCAAGGAACTAGCAACCAACCTTATTTTGGGGTCAATACCCGAAAGTTATGACCAGTTTGTCATGAATTTTAACATGCATGGGATGGATAAGTCTCTTGCTGAGCTGCATAAGATGCTTAAAAATGCTGAGCAAAACATCAAGTAAACCAATCCCGTGCTGCTGGAACCATGATATCCTACTCATAGGAAATGACATCCCAACATTGTTAAATGTTAAGCAATGGTTAGGAAAATGTTTCTCTATGAAAGACTTAGATGAAGCCGAAACTATACTAAGTATAAGGATCTGGAGAGATAGATCGCAACGGCTCTTGAGACTAAGTCAAGAGAAGTACATAGACAAAGTACTGAAACGATTCAGTATAGTTGACTCCAAAAAAGGTTATATACCTTTATCACAAGAATTTGTTCTAAGTAAAAAGGATGTTCATTCTACAAGAGAACAAAGGGAATACATGAGTAAAAATCCATATGCTTCGGTTATAGGTTCTATCATGTATACTATGTTATGTACTAAGTTGGATGTTGCATATGCACTAAGCATGACAAGCAGGTTCCAACAGGGTCCAAGTGAAAAACACTGGACTGCTGTCAAAGGGATCCTTAAGTACTTACGAAGGACTAAAGGATTGTTCTTAGTGTACGACGGACAGGAAGAGCTCATTGTAAATATTTACACTGATGTTGTCTTCCAAACTGATGTCGAGGACTCGAAATCGCAATTTGGTTATGTGTTTTGTTCTAATGGAGGTGCTGTAAGCTGGAAGAGCTCTAAGCAAGGCACCGTTGTCGGTTCTACTACAAAGTCTGAGTATATTGCAGCTTCAGAAACTGCAAAAAAGGCTGTTTGGATTAGAAAGTTCATTACTAGATTAGGAGTTGTCCCAAGCATCATAGATCCAATTGAACTCCATTTTGATAACAACGGAGCCATCGTACAGGCTAAGGAGCCCCAATCACACTAGAAATCCAAACATATACTCAGGAGATACCATCTCATTCAAGAGATTGTCGAGAGAGGTGATGTGAAGATATACAAGATTCCTGGAGAAGACGATGTAGTAGATCCGTTAACCAAGCAGTTAGATAGGCCAAAGCATGATGGTCATGTTAGATCTTTGGGGCTTAGTATTATGACTGATTGGGACTAGTGCTAGTGGAAGATTGTTAGTGTAAGCTCTAGCCCTAAGTACATTGTATCCAGTTTATATTTTTATATATTTTTTTGTTAGGTAATACATATTATATAAAATTTCACACATAAATATAGTTATATAAATTTAACGCTATGGTCAAACATATTATTTGAATTTTTTACATATAATTTTGTAATTACCAGGTGATTTAGAGTGGAGTGGTCAAGTGTCAACATGTTAACCTTTTTGAAAAGAAAAAATTACATATAAAAATAAGCAGTGATTTGATAATTTCAATCAAATTAAGATAATATTACTTATATTAACTTAATTCAATATATGCATATACATTCGCTTGATTAATATTATAATATATGAAGAATTTTATTTTGATGAATCTATATACTTCGCTAAGCAAAAAGAAATAACATATTTAATTTATAAAAGAATTACAATTAAAATTATGAAATTTCATAACAATTTCAAATATTTAATACTTATAGTTGCTCTCTTAATTTGATAATATTTTAATTTTTTTTATTCAAGTACTAATTTTGAAAATATTTTAAAACAAAAAATATATTATTTGTTAATTAATATAAAATATTATTATTTATTGTGCGTAGTACGAGTATTCCGTTAATTTTGATGAAAATATAGCATTTCCATAGGAGTAGTTAAGTTATCAAAATGGAATATCACACATTTCTCTCATTTCCAATCCTTTCCACCTTCATACTCTTTGTCATTATCCCCACCCGACTCATCTTCGTCATTTACTCCTCCAAACCACCACATTCACTCTGAATTTCATCTCTCTTCCTCTTCCATTGCTTATCCTTGGTTCCAGTTGATTCTTTGAGGTAATATCTCTCTTTTCTCCCTTATTTTGCTTCCATTTTCTTGTTGGGATTTGTTGGGCATTTTTGGGAGTGACGAGTTGGGTTAGGATTTTGGATTTGAGGTTGTTTCGTGATGTTTCTAGTGGAATGAGTGTTAGAGGTTGTAAAATAGGGACTTTGGGAGTCTAGAAACACCTAGGTTAATCTTGAAATCATAAGAATCGAAGGTTTTCATAAATGGGTTTGAATCATTTCGGGTTGGGTTGATTTTGAGTGATTTCAAATTGTATTGTTGGATTGGAGCATAGATTAATATTCTGGAGGTTATTTAGGACTAATGTGGGTGATTGGTAACATTTTTGGTCGGTTAAATCGTGCTAGAGGGATTTTAGAAATTTCTAGGCAAGGATTCACTCAAGTAAGATCTCGACTTACTCGAGTGAGTCAAGTGGTGAGTTACTCGAGTAAGCCCTTGCCTACTCGAGTAAGTCAATGGGGCAGTTACACGAGTAAGCCTCTGGTTTACTCGAGGAAGCCGTGATTCTGGAGGCTGAGCTTGTAAATTTTCGTATTTCGCGATTTCTGAGAGTTAGGGGTGTAATTTGGCAATTCCGACTACTTGAAGAACTAGTTAGCAATATGGGAATACTTTGAGGGCTATTTTGTAGTTTGCCAACCTCGGACCTAAAACGTAATTTTACATTGGGCCGGGGACCTAACTGCAATTTTGCGTAGATTCCATATTTTGGGCCGAGGGTGATAGATTCTCATCTGAGTTAGACTTTCAGTGACTTCGTGGGTTAGCATCTGCATTCATAAATCATGCATATCGTATTGCCACAGTACCACATTTTGATGATTGTTATTTATGTATCTGCTCCAACTTCTTGTAACTGTCAGCACGATCAGCCACCACTAGCGGTGTTTGACTAGATCCTTAGCATCAGATACTAGGTGAGTGAAATGACAGTTTCAGACACATAGGATATGTCTTCTAAATTCTATGTTTCTATTATGTCTGACTTATTTCTAGAATTGAAATAATTAATAGTTTGGGTAATTAATAATTCGGATTATGTGATTATTAATATTTGGTTTTCGTTTATGATATTTAATATTTATGTATATATATATATATAAATACTCTGTCATCACACTAAAACTGAGTACATGCGTCTGGCCGAAAACACGGCTGCCAAAAACCCTGGTAACTGAGCCTTGAATGCTCATTGATATACCAAAGGCTACGTTTATACTACATAGCGTAGGTGGCCCATATCAAAGTATATATATATATATATATATATATATATATATGTGTGTGTGTGTGTGTGTGTGTAATATCCCTCCCGTTTCAGCTATATTTCCTATAGCGATGGTCATTGATGCTCTATCAAGATGAGCATTTGTGGGTTGCAGTTGTGGAATCTTGATAGTAGCAAGGTTTGAGAGTGGATAACTTGAGTTAGTGAGAGAGATAACTCGAGTTATGTAGCCCCTATATAACTCGAGTTCTCTTGAACTATAACTCGAGTAAGTCGAGGTCCATATAACTCGAGTTATCTGTGCAGAAGTGGAACGATAAGTTTCGGTGTTCTTCATCTTTAAGAAGCCCAACCTACCCGAATCTGATCATTTGCTCCACTTCTCTCTGTCCAACAACTCTCAAACTCTCTCAAGTGTTCCTCAACACTTCCTTTGGGTCTCTTGAGGTAAGATTGAGTTTCTAACCCTTTATTTCCTCATAATTTCTACAAGAATATGCATATTAGGGTTTTGGAATAAAATGGGTATGAATGACTTCGGTTTTGGGCGATTTCGGGTGATTCCTTGTTTTGCTGGGTTTAAGTGTGGATTCGTGTGTAGGAAGTTGATTAGAGTTTATGTATGCATTTTGTAATGATTTTCATCGGTTGCTTTGAATGATTGATCGCATTGGGTAGTCTGGGTAAATGACTCACTCGAGTAAGCATTTTGGTCAACTCGAGTAAGTTAATCTAGGATTTACTCGAGTTATTTCATGACTAACTCGAGTAAAATAGCCCAAGATTTACTAGAGTTATTTCATGACTAACTCGAGTAAATTGAATCATGTTCAACTCTAGTTAGTCTCTGACTAACTCGAGTAAATGGTGGCTCTGAGGGACCAAATCATGACGTTTCGTAAATCGCAATTTCTGGGAGTTCGGGATAGAATTTGAGAATTTTGACTTACAAATGTCCAGTTAGCAACCCCATCAGTTTTTGGATACTGTTTCGTAATTTATCAAATCTCGGGGACTAAAACGTAATTTTACACTGGTCGGGAACCAAACTATAATTTTACGTGAATTGAATATTTTGGGTCGAGGATGATGGATTCACTCTCGATATATTTTCAGTGACTCTGAGGGGTCTACATTTGCATTGCATGTCATACATCGGTACCGCCACAATACCACATATTGATATTTGTTATGTTTGTATCTGTACAGCTCAGTGTGTCTGCCAGTAAGAGCAGTCACCAGCGAGCAGTATTTGACTGGATCATCGGCTTTGGATACCAGGTGAGTGAAATAGCAGTTTCAGACACATAGGTTGTGTCTTCAAAATTAAATATTTTATTTTTCATGTGTCGGGCTATGACATGAAATTTGACTAATAAGTATTGGGTTAATTAATAATCTGGATATGTGATTATTATTAACCAACGTTTTGCTATGAAAAATAAAGTATATATTGGTATATATATACAAAGAGTATTTTGTAAATGAGGTAATAAAGGAAAATATGTTGCATAATTGTATGTGAAATATTATGTATCACACAGAATGTGGGGACACCCTATTATGGGGTATGTAGTCTTTGGTATACCTTTGTATGTTATCACCCTACTAGGGAGTATGTAGTTTTTGGTATACCATTGTATGTTATGACCCTAGTTACACGCTAGATACACGCTTTTATGAACAGTCCGGTGGTGGAGTCCATACTGCTATATGGATATGGAAATATTTCATGGTCCCGTAATATGAAATCACAAGTATATGTATATATTGCCTAAATGCATGTTGTATGATATGAATGCGAACGTTTTGGTAAAATGATTTTCAGCAAATGTATTATGTATATAGTGTGTATACTATATGGTATCTATATATGTGTGCGGTATTTAAAAAAAAAAAGATTTCAAACCAGTCTTTGTGAGGCACGTATAAGGCGGTCTAACATGTTGTTTCCTCACTAGGATTCTTACCCTTTTTTCTTCTGTTGTCTATGTTAACCTTCGTTCACAGGTGACATTTTGGACGCTCAGTATCTAACCCGTACCTTGGACCTAGTGAGACGCTTTTGGCTATTGTGAGTGCCATCGTTCGAGACTCTGCTTTGGTATGTCATAGAGCTCCACATTGGACAACTGTTGGGATAATTGACTACACTTTTTGTTGTATTTTGGGATATTTTATTTTATTTTCAACGATGATTTATATTTTATTGATATTTTGCTCTCTCTCTCTCTCTCTCTCTCTCTATATATATATATATATGATTTTATTTTATTTATAAATGTTTTTATAAATGTTTTAATAAATATTTGTTAAGTCGGGTAGAATATATGTATTCTAAGGCTTGTGCGGGATGGATCGGGCTTCCACAGACGATTCGCCTTGTAAGCCGGTCACGGGCCTAACTATAGGTCGTGACAAATGTGGTATCAGAGCCTAGGTTTCATAAGTCTGGCAGTTATGTACTCTGATACCAAATGTGGTATGATAGACATAATTAGGTTCGTATATTTGGTATAGTGGGGTCAGTGTGGAGTATAGGTATCTTTGATTGAGTCAGTCCAATTGCTTCTGTACACCCTTCTGATATCTGTCTCGGTATTGTGGCAAACCATGTAGCATTCTGACATCTGCATATATTTTTGTCTGCATCTGTAGATATGGCACGCGATCGTGGTAGATGTCGAGGTAGACTTAGGCGAGTGCTTGTTGAGCTTATTGTGGATCCGCATGATTCACATAGTGCACCAGAGGTAGCATCGCCAGTATCTCAACATCAACTTTAGCTCTAGTAGCTCATTATCGCTTAGATGGAGATGTTTGAGCATATGACCCAAGTTCTTGAGCGGATGGAGAGAGCTCAGTCGGGGCAGCCATCAGTTGATCAGCCAGCGGTAGATCAACCTGCTCCATCAGTAGAGGCAACTTTAGTTCTACCAGTAGTGCCACTTGATCAACCACCGTAGCCAGAGTAGGCCGCAGTTGTTGCTCCAGTGGTTGCACATATTGCACCACGGGCTAAGGAGGATGATATTTTGGATAAGTTCATGAAGCTATAGCCTCTTAGATTTTCTGGTGTGATGGAGGAGGATCCCTATTATTTCTTTTTAGAGGTAGAGCATCGTTTTGAGGCTCGAGAAATTAATGATGATGCCAGTAGGGTCAAACTTGGTGCATTTTCTCCTGAGTGGTCGAGCAACCAGGTGGTGGAGGAGCCTTAAGGCCTGATGAGGTTTTTGTTGGGCCAGATTTAAGGAGGAGCTCATTACTTCTGTCCTTCCTCAGAGTATCCGGGACAAGAAGGCGAATGAGTTCAATGATTTTCGTCAGAAGACTAGTATGTCAGTGACAGAGTATGAGATGTTTAAGGATTTGAGTAGGTATGCACCTCCTCAGAGTCAGGGAGAGGAAACACCGGAGAGGAAATTCTTGGATGGGTTGCGACCCACGATCAACAAAGTGGTGACGACTCTAGGATTGACCACTATTAAATAGATGGCTGAGTCTGCCAGGGGGATGGAGCACTTGGATAAGAGGCATCTTAGAGAGCCCAAGAGGGTGAAGACAGAGGGTGTATCGGGAGGCCAGCAGGGCCAGAGATATCAGTCAGAACAGAGACACCGACATTCCTCTAGAGGCCAAAGTCCTAGCCAAAGCACCCAGCGATATAATATAGGACAGCCTGTTGGGCAGAGTAGGGGACAGAGCTCGGGGAGTTTGATTCCTCCCTGTGAGATCTGTAAGAAGAGGCATTCATGGGTATGCCACAGAGCGACCGACAGTTGTTTCCATTACAAACACCGGGTCACAAGGTAACAGAGTGTCCAATAAAGTGGGGTACTGAGGCCCGAGTAGGATAGTCTGCAGCAGGAGGTTCAGGTACAGTGAGTACCAGTGTAGGAAAGGGAGTTGGCAGAGGTTCTGAGAGCCATAGTCAAGGTGGCCAGGGCAGTGGCAGAGGTTAGGCAGCCCAAAGCAGTGATTCAAGAGGGCAGGCTAGGGTATACCATCTCACCCATCAGGAGGCTTATACCTCCAATGCTGCAGTTACTGGTACACTTTCTATATCTGGTACTCATATGTATTATTTGATACTGGAGCATCACATTCATTTATCACCCCACCTTTTGTTGAGTGTGTTGGGTTAATGTTGCATCAGTTGGATAGCTACTAGAGGTTTCATCACCTCTAGGTAGCAAGATGTTGACTGAATCAGGTGTGCAAGGTTATGTGGTCGCCATAGATGAGCATGAGTTGAAGGCCGATCTTATCTTGCTAGATGTGGGAGAGTTTGATGTCATTCTGGGCATGGATTGGCTCTTTGATTGGCATGCAACTTTGGATTGCTTTATCAAAAAAGTTTGTTTTTTACCACCTGGTCAGACTTAGTTCTGTTACTAGGGTGAGCGAGACAGTGTGGTGAAAGGATACGTGTCAACGAATATAGCAGAAAAGATGATTCTCTGAGGATGTGAGACGGATTTAGCTTTTGTTCTGACTGAATCTGAAGGATCAGAGTTAAGGGTTGGAGATGTACCTGTGGTACAATATTTTTCTGATGTATTCCTGGAGCAGTTACCAGGACTTCTGCCTGATCGGGAGATTGAGTTTGCCATAGAGGTACAACCTGGTACCGATCCGATATTGATTCCACCGTATCAGATGGCGTCAGCTGAGTTGAAGGAATTGGAGACTCAGTTGAGTGAGTTGTTAGACAAATGATTTGTTAGATTGAGCATTTTTCATTGGGGCGCTTCGGTGCTATTTGTTAAGAAGGATGGGAGTCTTCGTATGTATATCTACTACCGACAGTTGAATAAGGTAACGGTGAAGAACCGATATCCACTTCCGAGGATAAATGATCTGTTCGACCAGTTACAGGGTGCACAATGGTTTTCTAAGATCGAATTGAGGTCGAGATATCATCAGTTGATGATTAGAGGTGAGGACATTCCTAAGACAGCGTTCCGAACTAGATATGGTCACTATGAATACTTGGTGATGTCGTTTGGTTTGACTAATGCACTAGCGGCATTTATGGATTTGATGAATAGAGTGTTCAGATCGTATTTGGATTGATTCGTGATTGTCTTCATCGATGACATTCTGATATACTCGAGGAGTAGGGAGGAGCATGGGGACCACTTGAGATTAATCTTGCAGACTTTGAGAGAGCATCAGTTGTATGCTAAATTCTCGAAGTGCGAGTTTTTCCTGGAACAAGTGGCATTATTGGGACACGTAGTGTCGAGATAGGGTATTATAGTCGACCCTAAGAAAGTGGAGGCAGTACTCCATTGTGAGAGGCCTAAGATCGTTACGAAGATTCGGAGCTTCCTAGGGTTGGCCGGGTATTATAGGAGGTTTATCTAAGATTTCTCGAGGATTGCAGCTCCTATGACACGACTAACCCAAAAGGGAGCTAAATTCATATGATCTGATAGGTGTGAGGATGGGTTTTAGAAACTGAAGAAGTGTTTGACAAATGCGCCAGTGTTGGTGTTATCGTCAGGTTCTGGAGGATTTGCTGTGTATTGCGATACATCGAGAGTTGGCCTAGGTTGTATATTGATGCAACATGGTAAAATAATTTCATATGCATCAAGACAACTTAAGAGGCATGAACAGAACTACCCGGCGCATGACTTGGAGTTAGCGGCAATAGTGTTTGCACTCAAGATTTAGAGAGACTTTTAAGATCTTCACAGATCATATGAGTCTAAAGTACATTTTTGGGCAGCGATACTTGAATCTGAGGCAGAGACGTTGGCTAGAGTTGCTGAAGGATTATGATTGCACTATATCATATCATCCTGGCAATGCTAATGTTGTGGCTGACACGCTGAGTGAGAAGTCAGTGGCTAGCTTAGCTCATATCTCTATTGAGAGATGTCTTGCAGTGTTTGAATGGTAGCATTGAGTTATAGTTTGATGATTCAGGGGTCTTATTTGTCCATGTCAAGGCAAGACCTATTCTACTAGATCGAATCCGAGAGGCTCAAAAGGGGGATCCTGATATGCAAAGTCTGATTGATAAAGTGAGATCATCTGGTGTACTAGGGTTCAGCGTGGATGACTCCAGAGTCCTGTGGTTTGGACTGAGATTGTGAGTACCATCTTCTGATGGGTTGCACGAGGAGATTATAACTGAGGGTCACAACTCCACATATTCTGTACACACAGGGTACGTTAAGATGTATCGGGATCTTCGAGAGTCCTATTGGTGGCCGGGGATGAAGAAGGACATCAGCGAGTTTGTCAGTCGATGCTTGACGTGTCAGCAAGTTAAGTTTGAGCATTAGCGTCCTTCTGGTTTGATGCAATAGTTACCCCTTCTAGAGTGGAAGTGAGATCGCATCACTATGGATTTTGTAGTTGGGCTACCAAAGACATCTTCGGAATACGACTCCATCTAGATCATCGTTGATCAATTGACCAAGTCAGCACATTTTCTCTCTGTTAAGATGACATATGGAGCGGCACACCTAGCGAAGTTATATGTAGACAAGATTGTATGTTTGCATGGTGTGCTAGTTTCTATCGTGTCAAATAGAGGACCTCAGTTCACTTTGCAGTTTTGGCGTAAACTGCAAGAAGAGTTCGATACTCGATTGGATTTCAGTACCGCTTTTCATCTGCAGACTGATGGTTAGCCCGAGCACATGATTCAGACCTTAGAGGATATGTTAAGAGCGTGTGCTGTGGATTTCGTAGGGAGTTGGGATTCTTATTTGCCTCTAGTGAAGTTTGCATACAACAACTCGTACCATTCGAGTATCGGGATGGCAACATACGAGACGTTGTATGGAAAAAAGTGTAGATCTCCACTGCGTTGGACTGAAGCCGGTGAAAGGGAGCCATTGGGGCCAGATCTTATCTTAAAGACTATTGAGAAAGTCAGGTTGATCCAGTAGAGGATCCAGACTGCTCATAGTCATCAAAAGAGTTACACTAATCCAAACTGTAAACATTTGGAGTTTTCAGTTGGTGACCATGTATTTCTCAGGGTATCGCTGATGAAGGGCGCTAACAGATTTGGGAAGAAGGGCAAGTTGAGCCCGAGATACATCGGTCCATTTAAGGTTATCGGCCGAGTTGGGGCCGTGGCTTATAAGGTGGCACTTCAGCCCCAGTTTGCTTCTGTTCATCTGGTGTTCCACGTATTGCTTATGCGAAAGTATGTCTCTGATTCGTCGCATGTTCTGGCACCGCAATTAGTCAAGGTTAGACCCGACTTGTCTTATGATGAGACTCTAGTCCGAATTATTGACCAGCAGATCAAGAGACTCTGGAACAAGGAGATTGTTTTGGTGAAGGTAATTTGGAGACACCATTCTGTAGAGGAGGCCACTTGAGAGGCCAAGGATGAGATGTGGCATAGATATCTGCACCTTTTTGGCTCTGTAGATTTATAGGTTGGTACCTTCTGTCTCTATCTCTGTTCATGCATTTTGGCATTTCTGTTTTGCATACTTGGTTCATTTTGCATAATTGGGATGGAGTGAGTTAGATACTTGATGATGTGTACCTGTAGTCCTAAGGTTGGGATTACACCCGGGTACTCAGACTCGATGTCTGTCAAGGAAATCATCGAGTTGACCAGTAGTGTATTCTGATACCAAAGGTGGTATTAGTGCATTAGCTCTGACTTAGTGCTCAAAAATTCAGGGACAAATTTCTTTTGAGGGGGGAAGTATGTAATATCCCGCCCGTTTCAGCTATATTTTCTATAGCGATGGTCGTTGATGCTTTATCAGGATGAGGATGTGTGGGTTGCGGTTGTGGAATCTTGATAGTAGCGAGTTTTGAGAGTGGATAACTCGAGTTAGTGAGAGAGATAACTCGAGTTAGTGAGAGAGATAACTCGAGTTATGTAACGCCTATATAAGTCGAGTTCTCTTGAACTATAACTCGAGTAAGTTGAGGTCTATATAACTCGAGTTAACCCTTGTATAACTCGATTTATCTGTCCAGAAGTGGAACGGTGTGTTTCGGTGTTCTTCGTCTTTAAGAAGCCCAACCTACCCAAATCCGATCATTTGCTCCACTTCTCTCTGTCCAGCAACTCTCAAACTCTCTCAAGTGTTCCTCAACACTTCCTTTGGGTCTCTTGAGGTAATATTGAGTTTCTAACCCTTTCTTTCCTCATGATTTTTGCAAGAATGTGGATATTAGGGTTTTGGAATAAAATGGGTATGAATCACTTTAGTTTTGGGCGATTTCGGGTGATTTCTAGTTGTTTGGCTGGGTTTGAGTGTGGATTCGTGTGTAGGAAGTCAATTAGAGTCTACGTATGCATTTTGTAATGATTTTCATTGGTTGCTTTGAGTGATTGATCGTATTAGGTAGTCTGGGTAAATGACTTACTCGAGTAAGCATTTTGGTCAACTCGAGTAAGTTAATCCAGGATTTACTCGAGTTATTTCATGACTAACTCGAGTAAATTGGACTATGTTCAACACGAGTTAGCCTCTGACTAACTCGAGTAAACCGTGGTTCTGAGGGATCAAATCGTGATGTTTCGTAAATCGCGATTTCTGGGAGTAGACATGTAAAAATCAAACAGAAACCGGCAAACCGAACTGAACTGGTCAAAATCGGAATCGAACCAGAACTGGAACGGGTAGACCAAAACCGTACGGTTCCGGTTCCACCCTTTCAAAACCGTCGAACCGGCAGTTTGAACCTCCGGTTCAACTGTTATTTCACTTTTTTTTTTTTATCTTTTCAACTCTATAAATACGCCACCCATTTCTATCCAATTTACATCATTTCTTCTATCTCAATCTCTTCTATACTCTCTCACAAATTTATTTTCCTCTAAATTTTTCTTATTAATTATTTATATATTTTATTATTGTAATTACATTTTTTATATTTTTAAAGTTATTTTTTGCAATTACATTTTTCAAATTCCTTTTATTTTTTACTATAGTTTAATCTATTTATTTTATTATATTTAATTAATATTTGAATATTTATTTTAAAGTAATGAAAAATTTTGTGGAAATAGAAATTTTGAAAATATTGAATTTGGAGAATTTGGAGTTCGGGATAGAATTTGGAGATTTTGACTTATAGATGTTCAGTCAGTAACCCCAGTAGTCTTCGGGGATTGTTTCATAATTTATCGAGTCTGGGGGACTAAAACGTAATTTTACACTGGTCGGGGACTAAACTGTAATTTTACGTGGATTGAATATTTTGGGTCTAATATGATGGATTCACTCTCGATATATTTTCAGTGACTCTAAAGGGTCTACATTTGCATTGCATGTCATACATCGGTACCGCCACAGTACCACATATTGATATTTGCTATGTCTGTATTTGCACAGTTCATTATGCTGCCAGCAGAAGCAGTCACCCGCGAGCGGTATTTGATTGGATCATCGACTTTGGATACCAGGTGAGTAAAGTAGCAGCTTCAGACACATAATCTGGATATGTGATTATTATTAACCAACATTTTGCTATGGAAAATAAAGTATATATTGGTATACATATACAAAGAGTATTTTGTAAATGAGATAATAAAGGAAAATATGTTGCATGATTGTATGTGAAATATTATGTATCACACAGAATGTGGGGACACCCTACTACAGAGTATGTAGTCTTTGGTATATCATTGTATGTTATCACCCTACAACGGAGTGTGTAGTCTTTGGTATACTATTGTATGTTATCACCCTACTACGGAGTATGTAGTCTTTGATATACCATTGTATGTTATGGCCTTAGTTTCCGGAATAATGGGTGACCTTGTATTCAGGCCATATACACGCTTTTATGAGCAGTCAGGTGGCGGAGTCCACATTACTATATAGATATGGAAATATTTCATGGCCCCGTAATATGAAATCACAAGTATATGTATATATTGCCTAAATGCATGTTGTATGATATGAATGCGAACATTTTGGTAAAACGATTTTCAGCAAATGTATTATGATGTATTATGTATATAGTGTGTATACTATATGGTATCTATATACATGTGCGGTATTTTGATAAAAAAAGATTTCAAACTAGTCTTTGTGAGGTACGTATGAGGCGGTTTGACGTGTTGTTTCCTCACTAAGGATTCTTACCCTTTTTTCTTCTGTTGTCTATGTTAACCTTCGTTCACAGGTGACATTTTGGACGCTCAGTATCTAATCCGTACCTCGGACCTAGTGAGACAATTTTGGCTATTGTGAGTGCCCTCGTTCTGAACTCTACTTTGCTATGTCATAGAGCTCCACATTGGACTACTGTTGGGAAAATTGGCTACATTTTTTGTTGTATTTTGGGATATTTTATTTTATTTTATTTTATTTTTAACGATGATTTATATTTTATTGATATTTTGCTATATATATATATATGATTTTATTTCATTTATAAACGTTTTTATAAATGTTTTAATAAATATTTGATAAGTCGGGTAGAATATCTGTACTCTGAGGCTTGTGCGGGATGGATCAGGCTTCCACAGAGGATCCGCCTCGTACGCGGGTCACATGCCCGACTATGGGTCGTGACAATATGTATATATAAATACTTTGATATGGGGGCATCTGCGCTATGTATGGTAAACATAACATTTGGTATAACAATAAGCATTCAAGGCTCAGTTACCACGGTTTTTGGCAGCCGTGTGTCTAGCCAGACACATGTACTCAGTTTTAGTGTGATGACAGAGTCCATCCTTATGATATATTTATTTGTTAGTTTCATGTCCCATATCTGTTTTCGATATATGTATATTATATATATATATATATATATATATATATATATATATATATATATATCTTTTTTATGTTTTTGCCTGTTATTTGTTTTGGGTGCGAACAATTTCAAAAATGAATTTTTGAATTACTATTTTGTATTAGTTTGTATATGTATATACACTTATATTTGCATGCGGTATTTCTGAACTGTTTTCAAAACGGTCTTTGTAAGGTACGTATGAGGCAATTTGGAGTGTTGTTTCCTCATTGAGTTCTGACCCCCTTTTCTTTCTTTCTTTCTTTCTTGTTTATTACCTTTACTTATCTTTCAGGTGTATTTTGACGCTCAACATCTATCTGGCAACTCGATACCAGTGAGGCATCCTTCTCATTAGTGAGTTCCCTCGTTTGGGCTCTACTTTCATTTTTGTTATTAGATTTCCACACCACATTGCTGTCGGGATACTGAGCTACTACTTTGTATTTTGGATAGCAACTTTACTGATAATGACTTTATATTTATTTTGATACTATTATGATAAACTTATATTGTTTTCTTTTATATCGTATTATATTCATTAAATGTTTGATAAACAAATATTTTTGGGTAGAATGTCTGTATCTATGGGCCTTGTGCGAGATGGGTCGGGCCTTAGGTTCGGTTCTTCTTGTAAGCCGTAATGGTCTGAAAACGGGTCATGAAATTTTGGAGTGTCAATTTTTTTTTATGTTAATGAAATTTTTGAAGTGAATTAAGGTGTTAAATTGAGTGATAATTGGTTGAAATTAGAAAAAAAAAAAAAAAGAAAAATTGGAAGAAAATAGATAGAGAAACAAACTACAAGTCGTTTAAGTGTTTTAAGAAAACTACACGTTGTTTCATATTATTGTCGTACGTGTAGAAGACATGTCGTTTAAGTGAACGTGCATTCTGTATAAGCCCAACAACATGTCGTTTTCTGAATTATCATCCGCGTGCTATTGTT
>CAODLS010915533.1:0-12572 GCA_948243855.1 Flueggea neowawraea | reverse complement strand
CAATGGAGGGTATGGGAGATTGAAGCTTGTGAGGAATGTGGGGTATACCGTTGGGAATGTGAGTGAGGTGGTAGTGGAGAATGATGGGTTTTTGGGTGGAATTGAGGATTTGCAATTTGGAAATTGGGGTTTCAATTGTGGCGAACAGAATTTGTGGTGGGTTCAATTGATGCATTAGAGATTGATTTTGATTGAGAAAAAATTGTGGGGTTGATTTGTAAATTTGTGGGTTGAAAAGGAATTGGCTAATAATTATTGTTGTTGGTAGAAGAGGCGTGTTTATTGATTAAAATGATCCTTACAACAGATTTTTCAACAGAGCAAGAACCCTAACTTGCTTCTGTTTTGTTAATATAAGAGGGACTTAAAAAGATAATAATATAGTTACATAAGGATCGATATAAAAAATAATAAAATTTAACAAGGATTTAGTTAGACAATAGTTTGATCGACTCCTTGAACTTTTTAATTTAAACAACTACCAAAGGGTAATCTCGGAATAAAAATCGGATTTTGACTAGTCAATGTTGCTACATCAGCAAAAATGACGTGACACATTAAAAAAATAGACGGAGTTAAGGATCACAAACGGGAATGACAAATTTTCAAAATATAAGGACCAGCTGAGAAATATTATTAAACCTCATGGACCGCAATAAAGTCTACCCAAACAAAAATGCGAAAATTAGTGGGTGGTGCAAGTTGGAGATTTCTCTGAAACCTTGCCAGACATATAGTAATTAAGTGGTCGCTTTGACTTCATTTTTGACATCAGATTATTTTATTGCAGTTTGCTATTAAAAAATTGAAAGAATATTAAAGTTTTTGTGAAAAATATTGATACACTGTGCACAAGAATATTTGATACCTTTTCTAGTAGAGTTAACACAACAAAATTCTTAGGATGAATTATTTATTTCATTCCTGTATTATAACGTATTTTTCGTTTTCGTCCTCTAGTTTGTAAAAATCTCGTATTACGTCCCCCCGACATTAATAGTGCCTATTTTTCAAAACTGAAAATGCAAAAGTTCCAATATACCCTTCTCTTTTTTCCTTCCCTCTCTCTGTCTCTCTCATC
The DNA here is from genome assembly GCA_948243855.1 of Flueggea neowawraea. Taxonomy (NCBI): domain Eukaryota; kingdom Viridiplantae; phylum Streptophyta; class Magnoliopsida; order Malpighiales; family Phyllanthaceae; genus Flueggea; species Flueggea neowawraea. Next base: position 11,491 of record CAODLS010915533.1, on the reverse strand, counting down.
GCCATGGTCTCTCTCTCAAATTCCCTTCTCAGTTCTCACTCATCTCTCTCTCTCTCTCTCTCTCTCTCTCTCTCTCTCTCTCACTCATATCCACTGCAACAAATCCACCTTTCCCTCTCATCTCTCTCACTCATCATTGCTCCCTCTTTCTCTCAGCCACCACCACGCTTCCAAATCCATAAAACGTTCTCATCACCGTCGCTCTCTCATGTTCCACCTCTCAAAGTCACCTTTACGAAACCACTAGCACACCTTATCCAAACCCTTTCCACTGGGCTCGTTCAATAATTTTGACCAAAATAGCAAAACTCATTCAAGAGCAGAATCACAAAAAATCCACATTGAGCCGCGGAATAAAGAAAGTGAGAGAATGAGACGAAAGAGTGAGAATGGTCAGATGCATAAGAGAGATGGAGGTGGGGGTCGAGTTGAAGCTCAGACGGGGGTGGCATTGGAATCGGTTATAGAGGATGCGAGTTTGACCGAGGTAGGGGTCAAGGTCGGGAAGAAGAAAATTTGGGTTTCTTGTCTCTGGGTTTGATTTTGGAAAGTTTTATTGATTTGGGGAAGTAAACGATCTGCTAGATATGAAAAAAAAAAGGGGAAGAAGACGATTGGGTTTCTTGTGGGTTCTTCTTGTAAATTGATCTTTGATTGGCTTCTGGGTTTTTAATAGATTTGATTTTTGTTCATCTTCTCTTGCTTCTTCTTGTGTTGCTGTTGTCTCTTCTTCCACTACCTAGAAGGTTTCATCATCGACAAATTTCACCAGTGAGCTTGAATCAGAGACTTCATTAGCTGAAGATGTTGAAGAGCCCAATTTCTCCATGGAAGCATGGGCTTGGCCTTAGACGGGGTAATGACGACCTAGTTGCCAAAGCTGCAATTTTTCTTGTTAAAGTCTGCTCTTTTGGCATAAATCAAAGCGAAAGAAATTTTGGAATTTGGGGTTTCAGAAGACAAAATTTTAGGATTCTATTTAATTTTTGTTTTAATTTGTACTTATTAGAAACATATAAAATTGTAAATGTTCTCAGATTTGATTTTGTTGCTAGATTTGACTTTCTTAGACAGTAAAGTAGATATGTTGCTCTCAATTTTTTTTTGTTCGTCGAATGGTTTTGTTCTTTCAGTATTTTCGTAGGATTGTTGATAATGAAGAGAGTTGTAGATAATGAGTCCAATTTGCATCAGTTAGTATGTTTTGATCAATGAACACACTTTAGTTTTGCTTCTTTGCAAAAATTCTCGACAAATCAGAGGCGAAAGTGAAGCCCGAGTTTTTGCTTAGATTGATTCGGTTATGGTTAATTTTGCTTCTTTGAATTTTGGGTCTTGCTATCTGAATTTCAAGCTTAAGAGAGAGATTGAGAGAGACCGAGATTGATTAATTTGTTGATAGTGTGGAGTAATTTGTTGCTAGTGTTTTTTGATTAAGAGAAATGGAGAAGATGAACAACAATGATGAATACGAGAGCAAAATCGTCTTTTCAAACACATGGCATGTGTCCCATAAGTCATGTCAACAATGCTAATATGTTCTGTTAGTTTTCAGAAATAGCTACTAACGATAGGGAGGAAATATGAAGATTTTCAAAATTAAGGGATGAAAACGGAAAATACACTATAACACAAGGACATAATAATAATTCCTCCAAATTCTTAACTAACTTTACAAATTACAAAGCCCCATAAGATAATTTCAGTTAAAAAAAAGCTCCATAATATAATATGTTTTAACAATATTTATGCCAATTCTGTCCCTTTTTTTTTTTGTCTCGGAGCATTTAATTACAATTTTGTGATTATTATATCGATACTTGGTTTCTATTGTACGTGATTAAGATTACATTGCTTTGAGTTAATTAACAAAAATAACCTATTATATTGCTGTGAGAATAGACTAAATTTGATACATATTCCATAATTTAGATTATTTGTATTAATTAACTCTACTGCTTTGGAATTATAAACGCCTTGCATGTTTTATTTTTAAAAAAGAGTAAGTGCTTATTTTGAAATCAATGTATTAATATCTTTTCCAATAATTTTTTTTAATAGATAAAATCCGCTCAACAGTAATGCTAATTTATACTCTCTCATTTCCTTAAAGAATACTTTTTAAAATTTTGACATATATATTAAAAAAATAATTAAACTACATTAATTATAATGATAATTTATTATATGATCCTTGTTTATTTTAGTGGAGATAATTGAGATGCAATTATCACTAACAATTTAATAGGAAGATAACTATAGAAAAAAATAATAAAAATTTTATTAATTTTATAAAAAGTCATTTATTTTAATAAAAAATAATTTACTAAAAAATATTCTATGAAGAAAGAAGGGAGTAGTTAACATCTTGTATAATAATTCTCCAGCATGCGACTTGTCAACTTTTTTGTCTAGTGAGAATTATTGAATAAAATTGAAAATTTTACAAAAAAAAAAAGCGAAAGAGAGAGAGAGAAGAAATGGGAAGAAAAACATATATCATCAGGTCTGGAGAATTCAAATAATACATCGACACCATTCAATCTTTGACGTCTAATCACTTTGGATGTTTCAATTTTTTTTTTGGAGAGCACTTCTATTTTCAATTTTTATAAAACCTAGTGCGTATATAACCTATAGCGATGTACACCATCTTTTACTTTGAAAATTTTACTCTCTCAAAACTTATTGAACTCGAGACTCACTACATGGGTTAAAAATTAAGAGAACATTACCTAATTTTAAAGTATCTCTATATTCAGATCAGTATATTAGTTATCTATTAAACATTGAAAATAATGCGTATTATTTTTCGACAATAATTAGTATGTACAGTTAAATCTTGCAGTGTAATTAATTAAATATTTAGAATTTTTTTAGGCGGAATCGCTCCGAAAAAGTAAAAGAGTCTTTTTTATTTATCCGATAAAAAAGAATATACTTTTTGCATGTTTCATTTTGCAACTTGCAAATCGCGAGGCATAAATTGCTCCTTTTCTCGTAGTCGTCGTAGATACGCCTCCATTGATTGTGCCTTCTTCCATTCTTCACTCTCCACATATACCCACAACTAAATAAACGACATTGATTTTCTTGCTTTGAGATATTCCTTTTCAACTTTTTTTTATTGCTACAGATTCTTTGAATTATCCACCACAGAATGATGGATTTGACACGACATGCATGCTCCAATAACCAAAGGAACCAAGAGATTCATCATACTGTAAATTCAGTAAACAAAAAAGATTGTCTCCAATCAATTTCTTACAGCCGTGCAAAACTCTTTATCAAAATAAAGTCGGTTGTCATATTGTAGGTGAACCTCAAAATAAAGATTAGGGTTTCGCATGAGAACTAACCTTTTCTAACTAGTCTTTTTTTTTTACTAGTAAACTTTTCTCCCTAATCACGATTTTATATGTTTGTTCTTTGACCACTTTGACTTTTCTCCTCCTTTCATCCTCTGTTTTCCGTTACTCCTCCTCTCATATACTCCCTCTTTTTCATAAGAGGTAATTTTTTAGATTTTTTTATTAAAATAAGTAATATTTTATAAAATGAAGAAGGTTTTGAACATAATTTTCTAAATATACCCTTATAATTAATAACTTATAATATAGTATAATTTATATTTTCAATGAATCATTAATAAGAATAATATAGTAATTACTATCGTAGTTAATGTACTCTAATTATTTTTTTAATATGTGTACTATATAATCTTTAAAAACATTTATTGTGAAAACGAGAGAGTATAAATGAGTCAGTTATTCATTTCCATCAATGAGAATTGATACAGCTTATTGGTGTTCCTTCTGTTACCAATATGATTGAGCTAGGGTTTGTTGAGACTATAACTTAATGTGAGGATATATGTCAACTAATTTATAGTTGAAATCTTGACTCATGGTTGCCAAAGAAAATCTCTGGCTCTTTTGAAATATACACGGATAAGTTGGGAACGTTGAGGTTGTTACACGTTATAACGCATGCATGAATGCTCAATCACATTTATCCTCACATTAATTAATCCCTTAGTTTGATCAACCAAACCAAATTTAGATAATGTATTAAATTAATGATCAGAAATAGATAACGTATTAAATTATTATAATTAAACAATATTATTTCAATCTTTATGCTGTAAGGTTGGATCAAGAATTAATCCAGTGAGCTATAAGTAATGGAATTACAAAATAGGAAAAAGAAAACCAGAAATAAATGTTATTTTCTGAACGACAGGCCGTTCCATAATCGATAACTAGGCTTTGGGATACAGTCGAACCTTGATCGTTTTATCCCACTACTTAAAAGTCCAATTTTGCACTAAGCTGTTCAGTTGGGACATGCTGCCGTTTGGGAATACTGTATTTTCCAATAATGTGTAGATCGAACAAAAAAGAGTACCATTTTAAATATTTTTTTTTCATCATTTTATTTTTAATTTGTTATATGTGAAAAAAAGAAATTTGAAGACACAATGTCATCATGAAACGACACGTCGATTCTCTTCGTCTCCATGGAGCGAAGCAAAGATCATTAACAAGAATCATTAACAGACAAAATAGACAAGAATAATCCAATCCATGCGTGTACCAATATCCACATTCTGAACAGTTTTTGGGAGATTTTCAGGATTTCGTCTTCTTGGTGATGAATTGGATGCATTCTTTCCAATTTCGTACAATTGGCATTTGGCAGCACCAACTGTTCATTTATAGCCATATTAACAACCACTCTGCAACTGTCAAATCCCCTGAACAAACCCTTGTTTTCAATAGTGATCAAATACTATTTGCATAAAGTTGGATTGGATTGGATTGGATTACAAGACAGATTAGTATACTTACTGAAAAATCAAATCATTTGCAAGAAAACATTGTTTATAATTTTGTTTTCAGAAAACTGATTTATTGTTGTCTAACCCAAAATAGAACTAACAACCGCTGTGCCATGCATTTTGGTCAGATTCTTGAAATTTTGATCAGGTTGATCAGATTCTTGAAAATCCCTGATTATGGAAATACAACTTTCAGAATTCTTTGTAATCTGTATCTAATCAATCTCGTAACTTTAAATAGAATTTAAAAATTCTGGCATTCCATTCTCATATTCAGCAAAAAATGAAAAGAAGGCAGTCAAATTTCCTCTCTCTGGTAACGGTACTCTTAGTTGGTTCCAGTGTTTGTAATGCTCTGGATTGTACCGATCCAAAACAAATTGCATATGCTGTCACTGTTGATAAGTCAGGCAAAGGAAACTTCACTTCAATTCAAAGTGCCATTGATTCCATTCCTGAGAATAATAATCAGTGGATACGTATCCAAATTTCTCCTGGAACATACACGTCTGTATCAAATTTCAGTAAGTACTGCAACTTTATATACGTGCAAGTAACAATCTTAACGTTTCTTTCTGACTTTTGTCCAATACAGAGAAAAAGTTACAGTGTCTGTAAAAAAACCATGCCTGTTTTTCGAAGGAGCTGGCAGAAACTCCACAAGTATCGAATGGGGTGACCATCAAGATACAAGCACCAGCTCTACTGTCAGTTTCTTCGCCGAAAATGTTTTAGTGAAAGGGATTACATTCAAGGTAAGTAATTCAACGCAGATTCATTTATAAATGGAGCAGTTTCATTTTAACTTTCAATGATCATCAGAACGTTATTATGTTAATACATGTTTATTGCTCTAATTATTTTTGTTGGATTTTTTCACTAGAACACTTACAACTTTAATCTGAGACCGCCGGCCCCAATCGAATGGAGACAAGCAGTATCCGCTAGAATTACAGGTGATAAATCTGCCTTCTATGATTGTGCATTTTATGGCCTTCAAGACACTTTATGGGACCAAAAGGGCCGTCACTACTTCTATAACTGCTACGTTGAAGGCTGTGTTGATTTTATTTTTGGCTCCGGACAATCTATCTACGAGGTAAATGAATGACAATTCGGATTGGAGGTTCATAATCATGCTATGCCACATCACATAACGTGACATAAACATCAAAACAGAATTTGTATCATTTGTGTCATAGTGTAATTGTGTACTCTATAATCGTGTTATCGTATCAAAAATTGACAGCCTTATATTTAAGAAAACACAAATCTTTCTTTCAAATGTTTGTCTTTTGTAAGATTCACTGTGGTTAAATTAATTGCAGAAATGTCAAATATATGTCAATATAGAAAGATACTCGCCAGGATTAAAAGGATACATAACAGCACAGAAGAAGGAATGGCCACAAGAACCAGGCGCATTTGTGTTCAAATCTTGTGAAGTGAATGGTGTGGGCAAAGCATTTCTTGGAAGAGCTTGGGGACCTTATGCTACTGTGATTTTTGCCAACTCTTACATGTCGGATGTTGTTACTTCTGAAGGCTGGTTCGCCTGGAACTACCAAGGCCACGAGTGAGATCTTTTTCCTCATTTTTTCTTTCCGATATTTAAGCCTGATTCCGGATTCCACAACTCCTGCAACCTTATAAATAAGGTGCAATATTTTTTTATTAGGATGTATAATTTTGTGATTAATAATTAATTAATAACTTTTAATATAAATTAAAAATTCCTACAACTTTAAACAAGGATATCTTGATTAAAACTCTCCTTCCGATAATAAAAAATTATTATCTGTCTGATTCCTACTTGAATTAGGTCTTTTTAGATCAAATTTTTAACCATTCAGATAGAAATTAATCCATTGACTATCACCAGAATCTAACTTGTTAAACCCTAAATATAGCTATAATATTAGCAGACTATAGTTTTGTGAGATGAATATTGTTTTTTAATGTGTGTATTAATTACAGGAGCAATTTCACATATGTGGAGGCTAATAACGTGGGACCAGGATCAGACACTTCTGAGCGCGTCCCATGGGTCAAGAAACTTGATGCTTCTCAGCTCAGTCAATTTTTGGACATGTCTTCCATCGATAGAGATGGTTGGTTTGAGAAGTTACCTCTTTGAAATTCAGAAAATTTAGTTGACCCAAAAAGGCTTGAGATGTTGCATTGTATAATCTATCAGTAATGAAATCTTAGTCCGATTTGATCAGCAATGTCTAATTGGTTTTGTTAGATCATAAGACTTCAATTAAAATCAAAATAGTCACGATAGGCAAAAAGAGTTTACCCACCGGGGAAGCTGTCTCGTGTCCCTGAGACAAGGCCCCGTAGCCGCTATGCTCCTTATATGGGCCGTGTAAACAAACTCTGATGCGGAATGGTCACCAAAAGACTCTGCCATAAGTAGAATGCAATATTTGTCTTAATAAAGGAGAAGTCGATTTTCCCCTTTCTTAAATGTCCTAATTCAATTAAATTATTTAATCTTAAACTTCTTTTAATGAAGAATGGTCACCCACGTCAGAAATTATAGATTTAATTTTAAAATTTAATTACAGCTAACCTAACTTTAATACTACTATATCGGACATATAATTGAATTCCAAATATCAATAGCCACATGTACTTGTAACCTAAAGTCTTAAAACAAATTAACCATTATGTTTGTTTCTTAAGAGAAGTACCATTATTAGATAATTATATACTTGTACTACTAATTTGTGTAGACTAAATTTATAAACGCTATTAATTTTTTTTTTTAAAAATAATAACCTATGTTCCAAATATTTTTTGGATAAAAATGCTACCCCGATTGTTTATCAATCTAGTTATGTTGGTCTTGCAGACAACTGGTATTTACTGAATTTCCAAGTCCGCGAGGCAGGCCCCAGAGGCCGTGGAGGGGCTAAAATTTTATTAATTATGGGTGACAAAGAAACAGATTGAATCCTGCAGGTTCTAGGGAAGATCATCCCATTGGCATCATTTTCTGAAACTGCTCTAAAACCTGCAGGAGGGATATCATATACATGTAAACTAATAAGCAAATCCGGAGAGCCAGTCAGGCGTGGTTGATATGCACCATTTTCACGTTTCAATGTTTGTTCAGCAAGCCCTTAATGCATGTGAGCGACCTCCAGTATTGATTAATTTCAGGAGTGTTTGTAAGTTGGACTGCAATCATACCATCGGATGCAAACAATTACATCTCTCCACCCTTTGCTCCAGCACAAAAACGATTCGTTTTCTAACCGATTAAAAACGATTAAGATCAAGTGAAAAAAACTATTATCTTGTAAATTGCAATGAAACGTCACATCGATTCTTTTCTTTCAACTCGCATATCTTATTTGCAGGCTCTACAGTTAAAAAAAATTAATACATCTGCGGTAACAAGAAGTCTTCTCTATATGATTTTTTCTAATTAATTGAGAATCGACAAACTTAAATTTGCCAATTCAAATCACCAACAAGCGAAATGTGTGTACTAATTCACGTTAATTCTGAACAGTTTTGGGAGATTTTCAGGATTTCTTCTTGTTGGTGATGAACTGGATGCATTTTTTTCCCTCTAATTTGGCATAATTGGCATTCATTTATAGACATATCAACAACCTTTTGGCAACTGTAAAATGCCTTGAACAAACCCCTTTTTTTTCAATGAAATGCTATTTGCTTCAAGTTGGCTCGGATTACAAGAAAACTAGTTATAATTATTGACAAATCAAATCATTTGCAAGAAAACATTTTTATTGCCTTGATTTCAGAAAACCAATTTATTGTTGTTATCCTAAAATAGAACAAACGATCATTGCCTATTACAGATGAACTTTCAAGTTGATCAGATCCTTGAAAATCCCTGATTATGGAAATACAACTTTCATCTCTGTAAATATATAATCAATCCCGTTAACTTTTAAATAGAATTTAAAAATATTTTACATGCCATATTATCTTATTCACCTAAAAATGAAAAGAAGAATGCCATTTTTCCTTTCTCTGGTAACCGTACTGCTAGTTGGTTCCAGGGTTTGTGATGCTTTGGATTGTAATTTAAATTTATCCAATCCAAAACAAATTACATATACTATCACTGTTGATAAGTCAGGCAAAGGAAACTTCACTTCAATCCAAAGTGCCATTGATTCCATTCCTGAGAAGAATAATCAGTGGATACGTATCCTAATTTCTCCTGGAACATAGCCGTCTGTATCAAATTTCAGTAACTACTACAAGCTTATATATATATGCAAATAACAATTTTAATTTTATTTTTATACTTTTGTTCAATACAGAGAAAAAGTTACGGTATCTGTTAAAAAACCATGCTTGTTTTTTGAAGGAGCTGGCAGAAACTCCACAAGTATCGACTGGGGCGACCATGATGCTTCAAGCAACAGCTCTACTATTTGTTTCTGGGCTGAGAACATTTTAGTGAAAGGGATTACATTCAAGGTCAGTACAGTTCGATTCTCGGTGGAACCAATTAAAATGACTTATTAAGAAAAATGTTGATATATGTTTATTGCTCTTTCTTGTTTTCGGATATTTTTCATTAGAACACTTACAACTTAAATTTGAGACCGCCTGCCCCAATCAAATGGGAACAAGCAGTATCTGCTAGAATTGAAGGTGATAAAGCTGCTTTCTATGATTGTGCATTTTTTAAGACACATTATGGGACGAAAAGGGCCGACACTACTTCAATAACTGCTACATTGAAGGCTCTATTGATTTTATTTTTGGCTACGCACCATCTATCTACGAAGTAAATGGGTGACAACACGGGTTGACCGTTTATAATCTGTGTCATATTGTCTACATATATATCACATATAAATACATATGACATAAACATACAAAAAAGGAATTCATGTGAATCATAATGTATCATGTAATCATGCCACTTCTTAGCTATTTTAATAAAACTCGGATCTTTCTTTCAAATGTCTTTTTGTAAGACTAACTGTGGTTAAACTAATAGCAGAAATGTCAAACATATGTCAACAAAGGAAGATACTCGCCAGGATTGAGGACGAACGACCACAAGATCCTGGTGAGTTTGTGTTCAAATCATGCATAGTTGATGGTTTAGGCAAAGCATGTCTTGGAAGAGCTTGGGGACCTTATGCTACTGTGATTTTTGCCAACTCTTATTTGTCGGATGTTGTCACTCTTGACCAATGGTGGAGCTAGGTGGGTCGGATGGGGTCTGCCGACCCCACCGGTTATCCGCGAATACCTAGGTATCCCTGTCGAATCCACCTATTTTGTTTTATCCTCGTTTTTTTATTTTAAGGTCGATCCCACCTTGATTAAATTCTAGCTCCGCCATTTTCCTGATTTTCAAAACTGTTGTTCCCTACTTGAATTAGGTCTTTCTAGGTCAATTTTAAGCATTCTGATTGAGATTAATTCAGATTTTAAAAAAAAAACGCAATGCTGTTCTACATTGACTATCGGTAGCCATCCAATTTCTTAAATTCTAAAGATATTAGCTGTAGTATTAATAGAATATGGTTATAACATGAATAATTTAATTGCGATTTGTGTATTAATTTCAGAAGCAATTTCACATATGTGGAGGCTAATAACATGGGATCAGGATCAGACACTTCCAATAGAGTGCCATGGGTCAAGAAACTTGATGCTTCTCAGGTCAAGCAATTTCTGGACATGTCTTTCATCGATGAAGATGATTGGATTGAGAAGTTCTCTCTTTAAACTCACAAAATTTAGTGGACCAAAAAGATTTGTGGGGTTGCATTGTAGAATGTTACGCTTTTAGTACAGACTAGGTTAGGAAATAGGGTTATCTTTTGGTTTCATCTCTTTTCACAGGAATGGAGAAACTAATCGGAGTCCTCACAGGCTTAATAAGCACAGTCATTCTGAATTACTTGGTTAGAACTCCAATGTTTTTGGCAGTGTATTTCTGATTTATGTGTCAGGATATTTGTGATCAATGATATAATAATTACATCAATGAGAATTGGGTTTAAACAATTATTTAAAATTGGTTTTGGAAGAGAAAAACACTTCAACTGTCATTTATTTAGATTTATTTGATGGCAAAGTTACATCTTATTTTATTCCTATCAATTCTATATGTTGTACATGTAGCATTCTATAATTCATACTGAATTACAAATAACATCGCCATAGAAATGCTTCCTGCCCTGGCAGCCAAAAATCTTGCCACCTTATTGTTCAACTGTCTTAAATATGCACAAAAGTTAATTCCCACCAACACAACCTCCGACCCCTCCTCCACCTCCAGCACCAGCACCTAAGCCTCCGCCTGCACCTCCACCAACTCCGGAGCCGACACCTCCGCCAACGCCTACTCCAGAACCACCACCTATGCCTCCACCAGCACCACCTCCCGCACCTACTCCACCCCCCGCGCCTGCACCACCTCCTGCTCCTGCACCACCTGCACCAGCACCACCACCTATGCCTCCTCCAGCACCTCCGCCACCTCCTGCTCTTGCACCACCTCCAGCACCTACGCTTACACCACCACCTGCACCAAGCCCACCACCTGCACCACCTCCAGCACCTCCACCTCCACCGCCTTCAGCTCTTCCACCGCCTCCACCACCTCCTGCTCCTGCACCAGCTCCAGCTCCTACG
>CAODLS010915505.1:0-14072 GCA_948243855.1 Flueggea neowawraea | reverse complement strand
ACAGTCTGATATTCAGTCCTTTTGTCATACGATATCTCATCTAAGCATAAGGCATTGTCACATGTCAACATTATATTGCTTAGCATATTTCTTGATCTCAAGTAGATTGATATAACAAATGACATTGATAAACTCCTTTATCAATTCATTCGAGTATGCATACATTCCATCAATCCTACTCATCAAGTGGCCTAAAGATATCACTCTTCATAAGGGAAACAAATCCATCACTCTCACTATCACTCCTCTATAAGATTCGTGACATATCCAATCATAGCCTTTATTATTACCCTATTACGGATAATGTTTGACTAAATCAAAACATGTGATTCCTCATGTATGAGTCGATAGTGAGTTTCAGTCAGAGGACTCAAACATAAAACTGTATGAAAGCTACTTGTGACATTGAACCATGAAGTACTTTCATAGCGGGCCAGTCCAATACATGTTCACTAACATGTATCTATGTTCCAAGTGATATCTCATATCCATAATTAATAAAATGTGATCATCCTCTTAGTAACATACTACCCTTGGCTTGTTATCATTCCCATGATAACAATCGATTAGGGCCTTTTAGAATAGTATTCCTTTTACCTTATGGTTTTACTATCAAATCACATACTTGATGACATAGGAAAGAATAAACTATTCATGGAAGTTTTATTGTCATAAACAATATAATATTTCATAGATATGAAATAAAATGCCTCTTTATTAAATAATAAATGTAATAATAATGTACATCAATTATTGGACTAGGACACAAAACTAACAGTAGTTGCTTTGGTTGCGAACCTTTATGAAATTATTTTTGAAAGTCTATTATATAAGTATGTATATATATATATATATATATATGGGTTGAGGTCGTCTCTTATTTTGTTGTCGATCAACATGATCAGCAGGATGCGCATAATTTTCCAGAGATTGATGCGCCAGCAGCTCAACCTTAGCCCCAGCCGCTACCAGCAAGTCCGATGGATGCATTTGAGCACTTTACCCAAGTTCTCATTCAGGTTGCCAGAGGTTAGACAGTTCCTCCAATTACGGTACCACCATTTCCTCCACCTTAACCTGAGGCAGTCGTTGCGTCAACACCTGTTGTATCTCCACCAGTATCATGGACATATACTTAGCCTAGCCTTAGCAGATTCTTGAAGCTCAGTCCGCCTAGATTTTCAGGGGCGATGGGAGAGGATCCTGAGATTTTCACCTTCAATGTTGAGAGGTGTTTTGATGTGATGGAGCTCACTGATGATGATGCTACGAGGATCAGACTTGACATATTCTTATTATATGGCTAAGCAGTTAGATGGTGGCAGGACATGGAACCCCGTAGAGCAGTTACGTGGGATGAGTTCAAGAATGAGATCACTTTATTTGTCCTTCTCCCGAGTGTGAGGGACAAGAAGGCATATCAGTTTACTGAGTTTGAGCAAGAACCGGGTATGACTGTGATAGAGTATAAGGATCAATTTAAGGAGTTGACTCCATATGCGTCGCTAGAGGCCGAGAGCGATGACGCCTTGGCGAGGAAGTTTCTGAATAGGTTGCTGACCAAGATTAGTAGAGTGGTGGCGACCTAGAATTTGACTACCATTTTGCAGATTGCAGGGGTTGTGAAAGGTATGGAGTATAAAGATGATAGGTGTCCGAGGGAGCCCAAGATGGCTAAGACATAGGGTACATCTAGAGGCGAGTTTGGCAGATGCCAGAGTGGTCAGTCTGAGCAGAAGCGCAGACATTACTCTAAAGGTCAGAGACCGGGATAAATTTCTCAAGCTTTGAGTGTGGGACAGCCAGCTGGGTGTACCGAGGGACATAGTCTTGGAGTCCCACGCCTGTCTTGTGAGACGTGTGGGAAGACACACCCTGGAGTCTGTGCAAAGGTGGTAGGCCTTTGTTTTCATTATAGACAGCCAAGGCACAAAGTGGCTAAGTTTCCCGTAAAGCATGGCATAGGATCACAGACCGTTCACTCAGTGGTTGGAAGTTTAGGCACTGCTAGTACAGGAGCTGGCATGGGTGTAGGTGGAGGTGCGACAGGATCGGGGAGCCGTAGCCAGTTTAGGTAGGGTACAGGTCGTGGGTAGGCTAGCCAGAATAGTTGTGTTGTAGGAGAGCAGGCTCGAATGTATCATCTGACCCGATAGAAGGCTCATACCTCCAATGCTGCAGTCACTGGTACGCTATCCATTTCTGGTTCTTCTGCTTATGTTTTATTTGTTTCTGGTGCATCTCAATCATTCATCACACGATATTTTGTTGACTATGCTGGGTTAGTTATGCATCCACTATTCAGATTGTTAGATGTTTCATCACCTCTTGGTAGCAAGATTGTAGTTGATTCTAAGGTTCGGGATTACGTGATTGCCTTTGAAGGGCACGAGTTGGATCTTACAATATTATATACAAGGGAGTTTGATGTGAAACTCGGTATGGATTGGCTTTCGACTTGACACACTAGTTTTTGCCAAGAGGTTATGTTTTCGACCACCTGGTCAGACAAAGTTCTGTTATCAAGGTGAGCGAGACAACGTGGTGCAAAGTTATGTATCAGCAGTTAGAGCTGAGAAGATGATTCACCGAGGTTGCGAGGCGTATTTGGCTTTTGTACTCACTGAACCGTAGAGTTCAAATTGGAGGAGGTACCAGTGGTGCGAGAGTTCTTTGAAGTATTTCCTGAGAAGCTACAGGGACTTTCGCCTGAGCGCGAGATTGATTTCGCTATAGAGGTACAGTCTGGTACCAATCCGATATTGATTCCACCGTATCGGATGGCGTCGGCAGATATGAAGGAGTTAGGGACTTAGTTGAGAGAGTTATTGGACAAGGGATTTGTTTGATCGAGCGTTCCACCTTGGGTGCTTCGGTCTTATTTGTAAACATAAGGATGGAAGCATTCGTATGTGTATTGATTACCGACAGTTGAACAAGGTAACAGTAAAGAACCGATATCCACTTACGAGGATAGATGATCTATTCGACCAGTTGCAAGGTGCACAATGGTTCTCTAAGATCGACTTGAGGTCGGGATATCATCAGTTGAGGATTATAGGTGAAGACATTCTGAAGACAACATTTTGGACCTGATACTGGCATTATGAATTTTTGGTGATGCCATTTGGATTGACGAATGCTCATGCGACATTTATGGATTTGATGAACAGAGTGTCCAGACCGTATCTAGATCGCTTTGTGATTATCTTCATTGATGACATAAGAGCATGGAGGAACACGAGAATCACTTAAGGTCAGTCTTGCAGACTTTAAGAGACATCAGCTCTATGCTAAATTCTCAAAGTGCGAGTTCTGGCTTGATCAAGTGGCATTTCTAGGTCACATGGTGTCCAAGGACATGATTATGGTAGACCCTAAGAAGGTAGAGGCAATACTCCATTGGGAAAGACCTAAAACCGTTACTAAGATTCAGAGTTTTCTTGGTTTGGCTGGTTACTATAGGAGGTTTATCCAAGATTTTCCTAGGATACCAGTTCCTATGACTCGATTGACTTAGAAAGGAGTTAAATTTGTGTGGTCTGATAGATGTGAGCATAGTTTCCAGAAGTTGAAGGAATGTTTGAAAAGTGCAGTACTGTTCACACTCAAGATTTAGAGATATTATTTGTATGGAGAGACTTTTAAGATCTTCACATATCATAAGAGTTTGAAGTACATTTTTCGACAGTGAGATATGAACCTGATGCAGAGGCGTTGATTGCAATTGCTAAAGGTTTATGATTGTACCATATCATATCATCATAACAAGGCTAACGTGGTTGTCAATGCCTTGAGTAGGAAGTGGATGGGGAGTTTAGCTCACATCGTATTCGAGAGATGACCAGCAGTGTCAGAATGGCAGAGTTTGATGAGGAATGGAGTTACATTCCATTTTGATGATTTTGGATCATTGCTTGGTCACATTGAGGCGAGGCATGTATTGTTAGATCAGATCTGAGAGGCTTAGAAGGAGGATACTGAGATATAGGGTTTGATCGAAAAGGTTAAAGCATCTGAGGTGTCGAGCTTCAGCATTGATGATTTAAGAGTCCTTTGGTTTGGTTTAAGGTTGTGTGTACCATCTTCAGGTGAGTTATGTGAAGAGATTATGGCCGAAGGTCATAGTTCTGCTTATTCGGTACACCCGGGATACATTAATATATATCGGTATCTTTATGAGTCATATTGTTGGCCAGGGATGAAGAAGGACGCTAGTGAGTTTGTTAGTTAGTGTTTGACATGTCAACAGGTTAAGTTTGAGCACCAACGTCCTTTCTATTTGCTTCAACAGATGCCTCTTCCAGAGTGGAAGTGAGATCATATTACGATGGATTTTGTGGTGATTACTAAGGACATCGTCCTGATATGATTCCATTTGGGTCATCGTGGACCGATTGACCAAGTCAGCACATTTTTTGCCTGTCAAGATGACATATAGAGCGACACGATTGGCAAAGTTATATGTAGACCGAATTGTATGTTTGCATGGTGTGCCAATTTCCATAGTTTCTGACAGAGGTCCTCAGTTTACTTCACAGTTATAGCATAAACTGCAAGAAGAGTTGAGTACTCGATTGGACTTCAGCACAACTTTTCATCTGTAGACCGATGGTCAGTCTGAAAGTACAATTCAAAATCTCGAGGATATGTTAAGAGCATGCACTGTGGATTTTTCCTGAAGTTGGGATTCTGATTTTCCA
The DNA here is from genome assembly GCA_948243855.1 of Flueggea neowawraea. Classification (NCBI taxonomy): domain Eukaryota; kingdom Viridiplantae; phylum Streptophyta; class Magnoliopsida; order Malpighiales; family Phyllanthaceae; genus Flueggea; species Flueggea neowawraea. The sequence goes on along the minus strand of CAODLS010915505.1, from coordinate 9,369 downwards.
TTGGTATAGTTTACATGCAACAACTCGTACCACTCGAGTATCGAGATGGCACCTTATGAGGTTTTGTATTGTAGGAAGTGTAGATCTCCTCTATGTTGGGCCAAGGTCGGAGAGAGAGAACCCTTGTGGCCAAATCTTATTTTGGAGACTACTGAGAAGGTCAGACTTATTCAGCAATGGATTCAGACAGCCTACAGTCGTCATAAGAGTTACGCTGATCCCAAGTCCAAACATTTGGAATTTGCAGTTGGTGACCATGTATTCCTAAAAGTATCACTATAAAAGGTGTTATGAGATTTGGGAAGAAGGGCAAGTTGAACCTGAGATACATTGGTCCATTTGAGATCATCGACCGAGTTGGAGCCATCGCATATGAGTTGGCATTACCGCTCAGTTTGCTTCTGTTCATCCAATGTTTCATGTTTCACTTCTAAGGAAGTATGTTTTAGATCCATCGCATGCTTTGGCTCCGTAGTCAATTGAGCTCAAGTCTGATTTGTCTTACAATGAGGTTCCGATGAGGATCATTGACCATCAGGTCAAGAGACTCTAGAACAAAGAGATTGCTTCGGTGAAAGTAGTTAGGCGGCATCATTCTGTCGAGGAGGCCACTTGGGAGGCCAAAGATGAGATGCGGCATAGATATCCGCACTTGTTGGACTCTGCTGATCCATAGGTTTGTGTCATTGATTTCTACCTTTGTATTCGTGCATTGCATGTCTACATGTTGTGCATTGGCCATGTGTTGGTCACACACTGCCTACATTTTGTGGCTAATAGCCGAGCTTTTGACTCGAGTTTTGTTTTGGGAGATCCAGTGTTGATCTCAGTTTTGATTTGTTTTGTTTCAAAATTTGAGTACGAATTTCTTTTGAGGGAGGAAGTATATAATACCCCGTTAGAGTTTGATCGGATTCCTGTAGTGTTTAGTTCAATCCAGTTTTGATCTTGGTTGTTCGAGCGTTGAGTTGTTGATTTGAGGTTTGAGAGGGGTTACTTGAGTAAGCATTTCAGCCTTACTTGAGTAATATGAGGTGTGGATTACTCGAGTAAGCTATTTGGTTACTCGAGTAAGCCGTGTTTTCGAAAGAACACGAAAAACACCTGGGAATGTGTTACTCGAATAAGATTATGTCTTACTCGAGTAAGAGGTGTGTCACTCGTGTGAGCTGGCCAGTCACTCGAGTGAGCCATGCCGATGTGGAAAGAACGACGTCGTTTTGGGCATGGGTCTATATATATCCCTAATCGACTTCCTCGATTTCACTCTCTCATTTCCCCTCCAATCACCCTCAATCTGTCCAGGAGTAATTTTCGTTGATAGCTCAATGTTCCTAACCATCCTTTGAGGTAAGATCGACCTTTCTTTACTTTTATTTCATTATTTTTTGTCATTAAATCATGACGTGCTCATTTTGGACGAAATGATAGAGAGAGAGAGAGAGATAGGTTTATCTCAATTCTGTTGAAATGGTAACTAGGAAAGGTTACATCATGGCTTTGTGAGTCTAGATACACCTAGCTTATGCTTAGAAACATAAGATTTGGTTTAGTTCTTCAATGGGCTAGGGTTTGCAACTGGTTTGGTGATTTCTCATTGATTTGGAGTTGTTTTGTTAGTTCTGATCTTAGATTTGAGTTCAGGGGGTTGTCTAAAGCCAATGTGGGTCATTGGGAGTGATCTTAATTGGTTAAATCAAGAGTTAGTCGATTTTGAAAGTTTTAGCGATGTGTCTTACTCGAGTAAGCAGAGGGGCATCTTACTCGACTGAGCACATGGCTTACTCGAGTAATCTGAGGGGTCTGTTACTCGAGTAAGTACATGGCTTACTCGATTAAGCCGTGGTCCTGAGGGACCAATTTTGTAATTTTGCATATTAGTGATTTTCGATAGTTCGGGGATTTTTTTTGGGATTCTGTCTACTTGGAGGGTTAGTTAGTAATCCCAAATCGCTATTGAGGATTGTTTTCTAATTTACCAAATCTCTGGGACTAAAACTTAATTTTACACTGGTCGGGGACCAAACTGTAATTTTACATAGATTATGGATATTAGGTCCAAAATGATAGATTATCATTCGATATGGATTTTTGGGTATCTTTGAGAGTCTGCATTTGTATTTGCATATCATGCATTGTATATTGCTACAATACCGCATTTTGATTTGTCTCTGACATATTTGTTAATATATATATTCGTTTGTTCAGCTTATTGTTCTTCGTCACGAGATTAGCCACAGGCGAGTGGGGCTTGACTAGCGATTGTAATTGGATTTTTAGGTGAGTGAATAGTAGCTTCAAACACATAGGTTGTGTCTCTAAAATTCTATTATGTTTTTGCTATGTCGAACATACTTTGAAATTGGACTAATCGAATGATTGGCTAATGATAAACTGATTACGTGTTATTAATCAGTACTCTATTTTGAACTTATATATATACACTATATATGTCACCTCTCTGATTTTTATTCTTATATACATGCTTTGCTTTCATACTATATATTAGTATGTTTGGTTTTTCTGTTATGGGGCTCCTCTATTACGGGGATAAAACATGACCTTAGTATACTAATGCTTTAAGAAATCTTAGCTACCATGGATGCTGGTAGCCATGTGTTCTGATCCAACACATGATTTGATATTAATAGTGGTGGAACCCACATCCTCTGTTATTAGTGCCAGATGCACACCTTTGTCTTGGTCCAATACATTTGGATATATGTTTTGAAGCTAAAACTGAAAACTTCTTTTTACTCCTTTATGCATGTTGTTGCTTTGGTTGCGAACCTTTGCAAAATGATTTTTGAAAGGCTATTATATAAGTATAGTGTGTGTGTGTGTGTGTATATATAATTATTCCTGATTGTGGTATTTTCGAATTGTTTTCAAAACAATCCTTGTGAAGCATGTATGAGGCGATCGGAAGTGTTATTCCTCACTGGGCCCTGACCCCCTTTGTCTCTCTGTTTACTTGATTCACTTATCACAGGTTTACAGATTTTGGCTTCCACAACTATTCCACATCCTGACACCAATGAGGCGTCTTTTGGTTAGTGATGCCCTTTTGTCCGGGCTCTCTTTTTGTATCGTTAGAGCTCTCCACCAGGATGTAGTTAGGTTACTGAGTTGCCATTTTGGCTTTTGTTATATGTTTACACTGAGCTCGATATATTTATTTATATATATATGATTTATCATTACAAGATTTTTACAAATATTTTAATAATCTGATTAATTGGGTAGTATGTTCTGATCTTTAAGGCTTGTACGATATGAGTCGGGCTACCATAGGCAGTTCACCTCGTAAGCCAGTCACAGGCCCGCGATGGGTCAAAACAGTTGCTTATTTTGATTAAATCCTTATTAGGATAATAAGGATATATGATCTTTGATTTCTGCATTAATTATGGTTAAATTATTTTGACTCGGGACACCCTTGTTACGAGTGTAATGTAACATTTGGTATACCAATATGAAAACTCAGTTACCAAGGTAGGTGGTAGCACTCAATTACCAGAGTAGGTGGTAACCCGTGTGTCTAGCTAACGCACATGACTATATGTTTCTAGTGGCGGAGTCCACATATGATTCTGATTTTGGATTTTGTTTTGATCCTAGTCCCAGTTAGGCTGTTTGGTGTGACATATTTTCGTCTGAATAATAATTTTGGTGATTCTGTATTATTGCTCATTTTCCGGTAATGTATTGTCTAGTAGTTTGATGGAGTATATCTTGCTGGAGCACTACAATGCTCGCAAATGTACTTAGATCAGTTTTTGTTTGTTACAACTTTGAGACTCTTAAGGTAGACTGAGTACTATTTTTGAGCCCCTAAGGCTATTAGCTATTAGCCCTTTTGAGCTTGATAGTATTCATTCTTTTAGGGCTGCTAGTCATTTTGATTTGATCTAGTCAACACGGTTTTAGTATAAAACGGGAATATAATCAGTAATTATCAGTTCGGTTCAGTTGATAACTGATTATCATATTATATTACACTAATATGTAAAATGTTGCATACTCAGCATAAGTTATACGGATTTGCATGAATGCATACAAAGGGTTTTTTTTTGTCTCCTGGTATTTGATATAAATAAATATTCGTGTGTGTTTTCCTGTCTGTTGTTTGCTTTGGTTGCAAATGATTTCAAAATGAATTTTGAAACTGTGATTCAATATTTATCGTGTATACATATATAAACTTATAGGTGCATGTGTTATTTTCAAACTGTTTTCAAAACGTTTTTTGTGAGCCCCAAGGTCACTCTGGAGTGTCGTTTTCTCATTAGATATTCTTACCTCCCTTTCGTTGTGTTTGTTCTTAATCCGTAGTGTTAGGTGATTTTGATTGAATTGCGAGCTATCAGCATTCAATGCTCAGTGGGGAAATTTTGAAGTTGCAGTCAGTGTCTTTTTATTCGGGCTTAATTATTTATTTTGTTAGTTGCTCCACGCCGGTATACTTGTGGGTGTTTGACTTTGTATATTTATTTGGCATTTAAATGTGATCTCTGTTTTGATAATAATTTTATTATTACGAAAACTTATGTTTTAAAAATGTTTGGATTTCTACTTCTCAATAACTTTTAACTTGGTTTTAGTATTGTTTGAAATAAATTAGTTATATTCTGATCTCCGAGGCTAATGCGAGTTGTGTCATTTCTGAGAGCTATGTCTTAGCTAAATCTAAGTTCCAGGGTGCATGATCATCATGGATAGGAGTGTTATGGCAGGTGTTTGTAATATCAAATTTGAGTAGAATTTGGTGTTATCTTGGTAGGGATCACCTTCTGGCTTGGTATGTCACCTTAAATTGCTTTGCAAAGTGGGTATGCTTTCGACTGTCAAGTCAGAGCAAATTTTGTTATCACGATAAGCATGTTGGTAGTTATGGCGGAAAGAATGATCTGTTCTGTTGGTGAATCATACTTGATCGTATGTCAATCGAGTCTCAAAGGATCAGGAATGAGTTTGGGAGATGTACTAGTAATGCAAAATTTTATGATGTGTTCCTTAGAAAAAGTCGGGATTTCACTCGAATAATAAATTGATTCATGGTGGAGGTGTAGTACGGTGTCGACTCGATATCAGTTTCGCTATATCGGATGGCCCTAATGGAATTAAAGAAGTTAAAGTTTCAGTTGAAGGAATTATTAGATAATGGTTTTATCTGTAGGATGTTTTGTTAATCCTTCTGAAGAGGAAAAGAAAGGAGAAGTTAGCCGTACGATCTGATTCGAGCGAACAGAACTCGAGAGAAGTTGAAAAGTGTAGGACAAGCGCACCAGTGTTGACTGCACACTGAGTTCTAAAGGTTAAGCGGTGTATTTTGATACGTTGAGGTGTTATATGGTGTTGTGTTTGGATGATGGAATTTCGGAGAATAATGTGTAGGAGGAATTTGAAGTAAGTCTGGTAATGTTTAATGACCAATTGTAAGTTAGAACTACTTATGTATCAGAGCTAAATTTGTACGTACATGGGGTATAGACTCTGAGATATGCATATGAGTTGATGTTCTTAAGAGTAAGGGTGTTTGGAGTTCTAAAGATGTATGAAGTGCTAAGGGTACATCAATGAATCCTTATGCAAGTTTTATCTGTTAATATAAGAAGAGATTCGATGGTTGGCATTTGGAAGCTGATCAGTCAATGGAGTTATGGGATCAAGAAAGAGATTTATTGGTTCCATAAATTTGAAAGATATTCAGAATATGGCAAGGTAGAAGATTAATTTTTGTTGGTTCATTTTGCTATCTCTGTTAGTAACATCTGAATATGTTTATTCCCTTTGAGCTTTGTCGTTGGGTTTTATCTGTGATGCCATATTTTAACCTAGGTAACCTATCAAAAATTGTCTGGCTCATTTTCTTTCGCTCCTATTGTTTGCCTATTTATTGGGACCTCTGTAGTTTGATCTTTGATAAGTGTCTGAGTTTGTGCTCTCTGACATATAACTCTTTGGTTTTGAGACTATGCACCTTTGACTATCTGTACCTCTGCATTGTCTGGTATCTTAACTTTTGTCCTTAGGAATTCTGTCTCAGATTCGTTATGTATCTGATCACTAATGTTAGTCGAGGCTAGACTCAGGTCAAAATTGTATTGTACTGTACTGTACCAATCTTCGTTCCATATATAGACATTTGATAGAGCAATGCACATGCCATAGAATATTGTGTAGCAAGCAACCAAAATTTGTCGAGCTTTAGTGGAAGTTCTGGAGGGACTCACTCTATTGAATTGCACGTGAGAATCTGTTCTTTTGTCTGATTCTGTTGATTTGCAAGTTTGTAGCATTTGTCTCAGTCTTTGCATATTTGTGTACCTTCTGCCTCTATGTCTGCATATTTTGTACGATCTATGTCTGTTTGCATATATGGGTACAAGTAATCTAGAACGTTAGTTAAGTAGCATGTAGTTTCGTTGTAAGTGCTCGGTTAGAGTTATAAATTATGATATGATTTGGAGATTTATGTTGAAAAATGATTTTGGGACATTAGAATTTGACTAGATTGTGGTCTAAAGATGTGCTATCATTCTGAGTACCTCTGTAATCCTTCTGTGCTGAATCTTTTGGAAATTCGAGCACAAATTTCTTTTGAGGGGAAGTATGTAATACCCTGCCCATTTCTAGCCTGTCTCCTATAACATTCCGATCAGTCCTGATTTGTTCCTTTCAATTTTGATCCTAGCATTTGATGCTTGAAGATGTTGAGGATGTCAATTTGTCAAAATTTTTGGTGTTTAGTTGGTCTCGATTTAATCTTGATTGATTGGAGTGTTGAGTGGATGATTAATAGTTTTGAAAGGGAGTTACTCAAGTAAGCAAAGAGTGTCACTCGAGTGAAATGCACCACGGATTACTCGAGTAAACAGTTTGGGATTACTCGAGTAAGATGAGGTATGCATTACTCGAGTGAGTCATTTGGTTACTCAAGTAAGCCATGATAATGGATCATTTTCTGGAAAATTCAACTCGAGTTATCGACGTTGTTACTCGAGTAAGCCTTCCTCTTACTTGAGTGAGCAAGGCATAAACACTGCAATGGTGTCGTTTTGGGCAGCGGTTCTATATATACCCCCACCCGACTCTCTCAGGTCTCTCAATTCATTTTCGTCTCTCCTCCAAATCAGTCCAGAACGTGGTCATGTTGCTTCCCATTGCTCCAATTTCATTCCTAAAGGTAGGATTACATCTCTAATCACTTTTTTTCGTCCATTTCATGCATTAATATCGAATTTATGCTTTAGGCCGAATTTGAAATGGGTTTGCATTTTTGGGTGATTTAGATGTAATGGATGTTTGTGGTTGTTAGATCATGATTGTTTAAGGTTAGGTAAACATAAACCTAGCTTGGAATCACGAGATTTGACGAGTTCTTGAATGGGCTAGGGTTAGATTCTATTTTTGCTAAATATTTGGAGATTTTGAGTTGTTTTTGATAAACCAGTAATAGATTTGAGTTCCTGAGGTTGAATAGGACCAATGTAGGTGATTAGATTCGATTTCTATTAGTTGAATCGGATTTAAGGACTATTTGGGTAATTTGCCATTTGAGGACCAAACATGATATTTTGCATTTAGGGACCAAACTATGATTTTGCATATGTTTGAGGATTAAATTATATATTTTGATGAATTTGAGGATTAATTAATAACTTTCAAGAGTTAGGGACTGAGTTGTAATTTTATAAAGTTTGAGGACTAAACTATAATTTTACATCGAGGTGTGATTTTCAATGAGAGTGTTAGATATTCAATCGCAATAGGATTTTTGTTCTTCGTGGATTGGGACGAACCTCTACATAGCATGCATACTCTATAATGCCATAGTTACCGTGTCTGATGTCTGTTGTGATAACTTCTATATTCAGCTCTGTTCGGTTTCAGAGGTGACCAGTCATTCACTGGTAGATAACGATTGGACTATTAGCTCGATGTCCAGGTCAGTGGATGACAGCTTTAGACATATGGCTGTGTCTTCTAAAATTATATGTTTTTTATGTGTCTAAACATGACATGTAATTTGGAATCAGTAAAGGATAGAAAATCCTAAAATTTGATGTACGTGAAATCTCTGTCGTGGAAAATAAATTTTACACTGGCAATTTTGATGGTTTCTAAAATAAATATTATGTTTTAATATTTTTTATAATTTTGGTAATAAACATTTTGTTAGGAATTTCAAGGTATTCTTTGTAGAAAATGTTCTTTCTGAATTTAAGAATATTTTCTGAAATAAATATTTTATTTTGAAATAAGTGAAGTTTATGTACTACATATTTGTTTCTAAAATTAAATGTATTTTGGGATAAATACTTTATCTGAACGTTTGATATATTTTGGTAAACAATTTGTCTATTTTGTATGTTATCTATTTGAATATTCAATTAAATATTTTAATGTGAATATTGTAAATATGTATTTCAAAATGTTTTTGACAAACGTTTTGATTTGGGACACTTAACTACGAGGTAACGTAGCATTTGATATACCGATGTTTTATCATCTTCTTAAGTGGCTAATACTCTGTGCCTAAGTGGTTATACCATAGTGCCTAAGTGACTAATCCTTGCCTAAGTTGATATTACCGAGTCCGATCAACTCTACTTATATGATCTCTAGTCCCGTTAAACTTTTGGAATTTCTCTCTGAAAATATTTTGGGAAAAATATTTTGTAAAATAAACGTGATTTTTGGGAAATACTTTGAAAGGAATTATTTTGGCTATTTCAGATTTTGGAAATTAAGTATTTTATTTAATTTATTGCTTAGTCAACTTGGGTGACTGTTTGTTGTCTGCCTTGTTTACGAAAGATTTCAAAATGATTTTTCGGAAATACTATTACTCTATTTATAGTGTGTATATGTATATGTACGCTTATATTTGCATGTGGTATTTTTGAAAGGTTTTCAAAACATTTTTATGAAACCTAGAGTCGCTCTGGAGTGTTATCCCTTACTGGGTTCTTACCCCATTCTTTTTTCCTGGTTTATTTATGTTTTTTCTTTCAGGTGTTCTTGATAGCGGTCATTCGATCTTCTGCGCTTAGTGAGATGCCCTTGTTAGTAGTGAGTGCCCTATTGTTCGGGTCTGGGTTAAATTGTTATTAACTATTTTTTTATTCAATATTTGATGGCATAATTGTATTTTATCATTATTCGAGAATATTATTTTCAAACTTATTTTCTGTTAAAATATTTTAATATGACTAATAAGCCGGTTAATAAATAGTATTTGGGTATTTGTTCTCTTTTCCGAGGCTTGTGAGAGATGGGTCGGGCTCTCATAGATAGTTTGTCTCGTACACCGGTCATGGTGCGAAAACGGGTCGTAACATAACGAAATATTATATTTGATAC